>CAUYSK010016515.1:0-22735 GCA_963575035.1 Avahi laniger | reverse complement strand
TCCTGCCTCAGCCTCTCGAGTAGCTTGGACTACAGGCATGGGCCACCATGCCTGGCTAATTTTTTCTATATATTTTTAGTTGTCCAATTAATTTCTTTCTAATTTTAGTAGAGACGGGGTCTCGCTCTTGCTCAGGCTGGTCTAGAACTCCTGGGCTCAAACAATCCGCCCGCCTCGGCCTCCCAGAAAGCTAGGATTACAGGCGTGAGCCACCGCGCCCGGCCTCAAGTTATTTATTAACTCAACTTTATCTGGTGAATGTTCCTTTGTACCCAAATAGCCCACATGGATTAAGAAAGAATTGTTTCCTTGGCTCAGTTCAGCTTCTTGCTTAAGATGGTGAAAATGGAAGAACTTACCTTGTTTCTCTTTGTCAGTTGAACCCTCATTAATGTGTTAGCCTGATCAGCACTCTGATGGGTTGTGGAAAGGCAGGGAAGCAAGAAGATCAATATTAGCCTCATTTACCCTTGAAATTCAAGACATTTATGTGTCTTAAATACCAATCCTCATAAAAGCAACTGTGTGACTCTCACATGAAATGTCTTAGGAGAAGTCACTGCCCTATTCTACCAGCCTCTTGGCTGCCAATGAACTAGGGAGTGTAGACTGAATACATAAAGTGGCAGACTTGGAGAATTAGGTCTAAAATGTAAGACAAACCTGCTATCAAGCATTATAGAAACAAATACAAAGTGATATTTAGTGACATAATACAAGATATTCATAAGATGCCATATCTCATAGTCGATGTTTTGATTTATTACAGTGTATTCCAACAGATTCCAAATTATAAACTTTCAGAGGCAAGACTTTTCAGGATGACGAAAGGATGTTACAGTTAGCAGAGGCTCTCTGTTGGGTACCATGGAGTGGAGAGGAGAAGTAAGTAGGTGACACACATGCTTTAATGCATTTAGCACACTTTCTGTAATGAATACTACACTTCAGTGCTTGTGCTAAATGCTGGAACAATTATAATGCAACTTCTTATTATTTAGAGGTATTTTTGGTTATAATTTACATGGTGACAGGAAATGAATTTCCTATATTTACCCAGTTATCATTGTAAAATGAACTTAACTATTAGTGTCTTATTATTAAACTTGTAACAATTAATTTTTGATAAAATGATTATAATAATAGGCTAATATATTCATGTGTGATTTTAAATACTTCAATTGCATAAGGAAATAATGCAATACCATCTGCTAAATATTTTTAAATAAAATTTCTATTTCATTGGTCTTCTCAGAAACACCATAACCGCATTCTTTAGCTCAAAGAAAGAACTACAAAAGGCCTCTGCTACTATAGGTCCAAACCTCTTGCCTGAATGCTTTCAATATGCTTATGAACTATCATATTTTCTTTAAGTTATAGAAAAAAATGATTTTTTTCCTGGTAGGAGAAGTAATGTTTCTTGACTGATGGTATGTAAAAATTCTAATATATCAGACTTCTACAAATTGGAATAGCTAAACAAAATGTTTTCGGTCATAAGCGAATATGTTCCAGGCAAAAATTTGTATTTATAATGCAACTGGATTTATGTCCCTATGTTAGACTCCATAAGTGGCTCATTCTCATATGAAAGGTTATTATCTACAAGCAGAATATAGCTATCCTCAGATTTCCATTGTTTTCCCATTTATGATTAAATATTTGTATTCCATCTTTATCTCCCAGTTTTCATTTTTACTGCTCCATCTGGTGATCAATCATGTCTTGTGCTTTTAAATAGTAATTTGTAGAGGGCTTAAAACACGTCCATTTTTTACATTGTCAGTAATAAAAAAAAGTATTGCTTATAGTGTCTTCTGGGGAACATATTCATGTCATGCTCATCTGAGTCACTGAAAGATTTATGAAAAGAAAAAGGTTAAAGGGCAGACATTTTTAATGCCAAAAGTCTGATCAATATAATAAGGAATTGCATTGCTAGGCCTATTTATTTTTTCTTTCCTCACAGAAACAGAAAAAGGGGAATGCAATCTCACAGGATGGAAATAACCTGTGAATTGTTGCCATCCAGATCAACTTTAAGTCCAAATGGTTCATTCATCTTAGACTAGATCCTGGTGCAGCCCAGTGAACTGATGTTCTGGAAATCAGGCACTGAGGCTCTGAAGCAATGCATCACATTTGCATCCATGATTTGCTTAAAATATTCCATTTAGCCTTTCCTCCCAGGAAACAAAGCCAGCAGTATTTGATTATTGAATAGCCCATTTTGGATGCTTAGTTTGAGGAGATTTTATTAAGATTATGGGAAACTTGAATTTTACGGAATGAATCACGGGTTATATTTCAGTTTTGATTTGTCTCCAAGGGTTGAAATACATAGGAGAGCAGGATACATTATATATTAGCTCTATTTTAGCATGCCCTTGTTGCAATCACAGGCAGAATCGAATGCTTTAAAGCGAAAGAATGCGTTGTTAGAATGAGAGTTGCAAAGAGAACAAATTTGTATACACGAAAATGGACTTGGAGTAATAACATGAAATATTTTCAATGTAAATATGTATATTTTAATTGTATATTACCATGGCTCCAATCACAATAATCAGTCTAAATAATGGTTTCTGAAAAATATCTAATCAAACCTTTCAGGAGGAGGACGCTAGGTAACTCCCCTTTATCTAAAACAAAGTTTGGGGTGTGTGTACCCATACACACACACACATGCAAACATAGACACACACAATCCTCTAATCAAATGATATTTAAGGCACACATGTATTTTACTGTGTGCAGAAAAGCATTCATATTACTATGGAGCATACAAAGAAATAAGAATACTTCTTTTTTTCCTCTAAAAGAAAAGCAGGAAAACAATGGAATAAACCCCTTTCTTGGATTCTAAAGGTTTGAATAGCCTCAGCGTAATCTTTAGAACATACCTCCGCATCCCCACATCTCCTGCTGCCTCTGTCCTGCGTGCGAGGGTATTGAGGGAGGGAATGGATGTGTCACCTCCTACTGATCCTCAAACAGGACCTCAACCCAATATCAGCCCCATGCCCTCTTCTATTCTTCTTGTTCTTCTGCATGGAAGTAGCTTCCCAGGCCCCCCAAGTCTTCTTTTACTCAGGCTGAAGACCTTCCACTCCTTCAGCTTTAATAAATGCTAGGTTCTTACACAGGCTTAAACTCAATATTGAAACGTAACACCAAATAGTATTTTGAGGGAGGATTTTTTTGTTCATATTCAACAGTTACTTCTCAGAGTGTTCTCTTCCGACCTTTCTATCTAAAAGACTGCTTTCTGTCCTTTTCCATCGCTTCCCTAAATTATTCTGGTTCATTTTTTTGTCATAGCATTTTTATCACTTCTTGAAACAGTCCTATAGATGTATTAGTTTATTTTCTCACTCTTCTCAATAAAATATAAAGTGCATAGAGATTAGGTTTGTTTTCTTCCCCTCTGCCTCATGGAAGAGAATAGAGTTAGCGCTTAGGAGACACTCAATAAATATTTGTTGAATTAATGAAAAATTAATTTGGTGGGTTTCTTAGATTGGTTTGTCCTGGCTGCAGAGCCAAAGCCAAAGATTGAATTGTAAGTGATTTATTACAGACAGGCCCCCAGATGAAACCAGGAAGGCAGAAGAGGGCATGGAGCAGGACGGGAAAGGGGAAGGACCCAAGGGTGTGATTTCAGGTGGAGTGCAGACACAGGTGGTTCCCAGGGGAGCTCTGGAATGTAAATTTCAACTCCACGTTCTCCTCCCGGAAGCTAAAGAGCTGGGCTTTTATACTCCCTCCAGTAAGTGCGTTGGTTACTGGCAGCCCTGAATCGGCCGGGGTGGGGCAGAAATTAAACTCCCCTCTAGTTGTCGTTGTCACGGGTCCTACTTACCTTTCTTGAATCTCACCTCCATCTTTTAGATGGTAACTATTAACTAAGTTGAGCAACTAGTTATGGAACAAAAGAAGGATAGAGGATTGTCTACTTTCCTATTAAATAAGGCATCTATTTTAAAGTGGCCTAGTTTTTAGGCAGTGCCGACAGATTTGTAAAGCGTTGCCATATGTAGTATTGATCTTATTTGATCCTCAAAACAATTGTTCAAGCTATAAGAAAAAATTCTCTCTCTCTCTCTCTCTCTCTCTCTCTCTCTCTCTCTCTCTCTCTCTCCCCCCCAGTTTGGAAAAAATGAGATCCAGATAGGCTAAGTTTTCACAGTCAAGCCCAGATTCAAAAAGGCACTTGATTACAGAAATTATTTATGTTCTTACTGCTGTACCAAGCTGTCACACAAAGAGATTATTCTGCCTTTATTTTTTTAATCACTAGGATTCTAAAAATAAAAATTCCGAGCCAAGTAAGTGGGGAGGAAGAAATCAAAACAGATTAATGAGGGAAATGTTAATGACAGAAAGAGCTTGGAATCTCTCCAGTCACATTGAGTAGGGGCTGCCTGTTCCATCTGTGCTTGAGACTAGTGTGACACTATGCCACTCCGTGCCACCCTCCCCTCTGTCGGGTCCCTCATACTTGCCGATAGAGTTGTCTTTATTCAACTAAAGCCAACTCTAAACTCTGCATTGTAAGATTTTCAAGATTTCACTGATGAAAAACAATTTAAGAAATAACACTTGAAAAATGGTATTGGGCTTTAATGGTCAATGATGAGTGAAAAGAAGTATTTGTTTGGAAAAAAACAGAACTAGAAAATAGCTGATGACCTACATACTAGCTGGAATGACTTTGCCTTCAGGTTATAAAAGGACTTTGTGTCTATTCGTTTGTTTGGCTATTGTGAAAATAAAATACTTCTATGCAATCAAAATCTGAACTTCTGGAAAAAATGGTTTTTTAACACCTAATTATGTTGGTACTTCACAACTATAAATATTGGTGTTTTTCTGAACACCTCTTCCACATTTAAATATTAGAGACCACTGTAAAATTTTAACCCATATATACAAATAAACCAAGAATAAAGACTTTGATACTGAACTTAGTTGTGGATTTCAATGTTTCTGTGCTAAATTTCACAAAATATAAAAATAATTAATTTGATTAGATTGTCAGAAAAGGAAGATGGTTTAAGACTATTCCTTCAACAAAGCATATTATAAATAAAAATACTATATAAATACTATAAATACTATAAAAATACTATATTGTTTGCAAAGTAGTTTTCTCAGCCATTTTGCATACTTTATTTTATTTTATCCTAACAAACATTATTTTTTTCAATTTCTATTTAAAAAGCACAATTAATTCATGATAATTGTAGAATAACAAATATTTAGAGCTGGCAGGAAAATAACTATCAATCCTACTTTAAATAGAGAAAATGTGGCTCAGGAAGGTTGTTAACATCACAAGATTCTGAAATAGGCATATAGGTTCTAGAACCACATTATAGAGATCAGTGGTCTGAGCTGAGGTTCTTACATATTCTTCCTCAATTCTGTTGTAACATCTGAGGCAACTTTGAATTAATCCTTGCTTATTTACTTTTGGTTACCATAGACTTCCTCAGGAACACTGATGCAGATTTCCTGGATCCACACTAGATTGACTCAAGTTTCCTCCTCCTCCTTTATTTTATTTATTTATTGATTGATTTTGAGTCTAGCTGCAGACTTGGATCTTATTTCTGTGAAATTCTGTTTGTAGGACTCTACCATTAGACACACAAGGATGTAGCGTCTGGGAATAGAGGGTGGGTACTGAAGTGGGAGATGTCTCTCCAACACCAATAAACTGCCATTACTGCCTGGCATTAGAGTAATGGACTACAATGTAAATGGACAATATATTATATGCAAATGATGTATAATACCATTATTCCCTCATATTATTTTCATATTAACAATTTTTATGACTTTGTTACTTTGGAAATAACTTCAATGTGTGATTATCTACCCTAACAAAAGTCCAAGAAATAGCATTTCTGGTTGGATAAACTGATTATGCGATATTGAAAAAGAAAGAGATGTAACACACCCATCACCATCCAGGGAAAGTGAAAAGGCAGCAAGCATCCTGGAGTAAATTTTGTATTGAGAATTTTCTCATGTCAATAAGTATTCCTTGAAAACATCTTTTGTAATGGCTATAATCACATATCATTTGAATATGCTCTCGATGAACCGCTATTCTATTTATTGGAAGTATAGGTCATTAAAATGATTTTATATTGTTTCTAATAAATAAAGATCAATAAAAACTTGTATACACATATCTTTGTACAAATAAGACTATTTCATTAAATTCCAAGACATTTAATTATTGAGTCAAAAGGTAGAAATGTGCTTGAAACATATTGCCCAACTGCTTTCCAGAAGGCTACATGGATTTTATATTCCTACTCATAATATGTGCAACTGGGTCATAATATCCTTGACTAATTTAAATATTTTGACAAATTGATGGGTAGAAAATTACCTCTTTTTGTTTTAATTTGCATTGTTGAGAATATTATTTACTAATTGTGTACATTTATATAATGAGAGAGTTTTACTTTTATTAAAAATACAATCCCTCTTTCTTTTCCAATATTGCATAATCAGTTCATCCAGGCAAAAATGCTATTTCTTTGACGTTGGGTAGGCAGATAATCTCACACTGAAGTGATAAACAAAGTAATGGAGTCATAAAAAATGCTAATATAAAAATAATGAGTTGAATAATGTTATTAATATATATCATTTGCATATTATATATTATTGTACTATTGACATTGTAGTCCATTAATCTATTTGGAAATGAGTTACAGATACACAATTGATTGTGGACTTCTTTGTAATACTTTTGAAAATGTTGCATTGTGATTTTTTTTTCCCTTTTGCTATTTAACCTGATTGTGTTTCTATTTTGCTTCTTCATTGGATTATAAACAACTTAGGCTAGTAGCACTGATAAAAGTCTCTGCTAATTCCTTTAGCTTCTATAGTATCAGGTAGTGTATGTTGCAGGATCCTCAACACACTGACTGCTGACTGATCAGGTGGAGGAATAGATACAACTCTGTGTGCCGGATACAATCCGCTTCATCATCGCGGGGGCATGAGAATACAGTAGTTATGCCAGGGTTATCCTGTAGGTATGATCTTTAGTTCACACCTGGTTCACTAAGATTATAGTATCATATATTGTTCAGAATTCACAGAGATTTTCCCTGGAAATAAAGCAGAAAATACAACATGAGGAGCAAATGTGCATAGAGGTACACACAGGAGCCCTTCTTGACTGCTATTATCCTGTTTTCTTTCTGGAAGACTGCACCTCCATCTCTCTAATCCTGATCTTTCTCTGACCCTAACCCATCAAGTCTACCCAATTTCAGTTCTTATATTCACTCTTCCTCCTTCCTTCATCTGTACTCTGTTAACTTTTTAACCCTGATTTGTCTTCTACATTCTTTTTCAAAGTTAAATTATATTAACTGCTTGTATATTAATCCTGTCTAGGACTGACCCATTTCTAGCCATTATTTTTACTGTCAGACTTCCTCTTTGTAAACATTTTCTCCCCACTGTTGAAACTACATGTGAACTGAGTGTCTCGCCTTACTTTGCTCTAGCTTTGCCAGCATGGTTCAGCTCTGGGTAACAAAGTTCCTGAAATACTAGGGCAGCTATGGCTTAGCACATAGCTTCTTCAGCGAGAACTGGCCATGACCCCAGTCTAACTTTAGCTGGCACTTGACATACTTTATGTAATATTGTGACAACAGAAATAACTTGGCATTATCTCTTAGGATGAAAAAGAATCATGTAGGTCAGAGCTGCATGTTTATTTGCATTTGTTACAATGTGTCGAATTGTGAATATTCTGCCTCTCTCAACCTCTTCAGGTTCCCTGAATACTACTTAGGATCCAGCATAAATCAGTAGCTGGCTGTCACAAATGCAGCTCTAAAAGGACAGCCCTAAAGGAGCAGAGTTGAGGCTGGGTTTTTGTATAAAATAAAGTTCCAAATCAACCATAAACTTCATTGCTTCCAAATCAGAATGATTAAATTTTTATCTCTCCCCAAAAAACTCTCTGGAATAAACAAACATTGAAATAACAGTGTTTTTAGGCTTTCAAAATCTTAGTTTTTTTGTATTTGTTTGATTTGTTTCTGTCTTCTTCTTCTTCTTTTATTGCATTTTGAAAAAGCCACTGTTGTCCATGAACTTCTTAAACCAACATACGTGATCTTTCATGATTTGACCCTTCCTTACTTCCTAAACTTTTATCTAATCAAATCTAATCTTTGCCATTCATTTTTTGTTTCAGTAATGTAAAATTTTTTTCTGTGATATGAATACATTATTTTTGTCTTCCTGATTAATATAATACCCTTAATACATATTCCACTTTCTTCTCCTGGCCAACTATTCAAGACTCAGGATAATCATTCTCTTCTTTAATTGAAGTTTGTTGAGCCTCTAAGCTGGGCTAAGTGTTTCTCTTCATTGTACCCATCAACTCATAAATCCTAGCGTTGTGGTGTTTATAATGCTTTATAGAAATTATCTATATTGCACATGAATGTTTATTCCACAAGTAATGTCTCAATGTAAGGGGTTATTTCTTATATATTTTTGAATTCATAATGTTCAGAATGGTGCCTGGCATGCAGTAATATGTCTGTTACATGAAATTTGAGCCTCATAATAACCCTTTGAAATAGATATTATTATTATTCTCATTTTGTGGTCGTGGAAATTAGGTTTAGAACAATTGCTGATATTTACTTGGCACTAAATAATGAAGCCATATTTGAATTCAGGACTGTCCACAAAGATATTAGTGTTTCAAGACCGTACAGACCACAATGCATCTAGAACACAGGTTAGCATGTGTCTGACATCATCTGTGTGTCAAATTCATGCATAGACACAAGTAAGTATTTTCCTATACTACCTGTGTGGTCAGTCATCAGAAGAAGGAAGTCCTTTTGAATCACATTTTCTTCCATGCCCAAAGACAAGGAAAAGTTATCTAGATTGGTCAGATTTGAGACCATTTTGTGGTTTACATTTTCTAGATGATGTATCAAGTTTGTATAGCCAAACATAGAGCAGCTTCTGATCTTAGAAGTTGCGGCCCCTCAAACTTTTGTTCCATTAGAGGATTAAATTCAAAAACAAAGATTTGAACTCTGGGGCCCATAGAAAGAACAGATCTTAAACATATTTGATTGTAAATAACATACCAACATATGTAACATTTAAAATAAAGTATACTTTATCTTAGTGTCTTAAAATTCCACTTCAGAGTTTATGGCTAAAGCATAGTAGAATGCTCTTTGGTTGTGCCTTGCTTCTACTGTGTACATACCTCCCTTGGAGACCTTGCAGAAAAGAATAATAGGCTATGGATAAAAGTTGGATGTTCACAAGTTTCCTGGACAAAATATCATTATTCTACTACATCTTAATAGAACCCCACTGTTGTTATTATCCAAACAAGATGATTCTTCTGGATGATCAAGAGAGATCCATTTCTCTGTTGTGGGGGAAGAACATACCTTTGCTCGATGAATAACCTTGCCTGCCACGCTTCCTGCATATCTACTAAGTCACTGAAGGGGGAAGTAAAAACTTCTCCCGTCTTTTATCAGAGCTCTCCCAGGTCCTGGCCAAAAAAAGAACAACAGCCACATGCATAGATCTGACCTCATGGATTCCACAGCTTAACTAAAACAGAGCAACTTTGGCTGAAGTTAGCTTTCATTAAAAAAAAAAAAAATACAATAATTCTTTTTCACCTTTGTGAACATTCAGGAAATTATACATTGTTTAATGTATATTAAGATAACTTTTAATACAAAGCGAAAAATAATTTTACACTGAGCTGTTTGTCATTAACCAGGCAGCTTTATGTTGGCAAGGTCTTATTCTTAGTTTTAGTCAGTATGAATCACCTGTTGGCTAGCCATTTTATACACTGAGTCATTGCCTCTTCTAAGCAGCCATTTATCTAGAAACAACTTGGTTTGTTTCAAAAACAATCAATAATGGGAAATGACTCCCAAATAGGATTTGATGTATTAGCCTCAAGCACACAATGAAAAGAATTCTGAGATCATCTTAGAGTGTGGTTTTGTTCTAATCTTTGAAGACCTTCTTTGCAAAGAGCGTTGAATGAGAATCTATTCATGAAACTTGCCAGAATTCTAGTATAAAAGCCACAAACAAATCAACATTGTGAGAAAATCATTTATTAACTTCTATACTTCAGGATCAAGTGTCTCAAGGAAAAAAAAAAAAGGAAGAAAGAAAAAAACCCAATTGCTCTAATAAAAGTTTGATCACACACAGAAAACAGTTTATCCAGCTTTTGTTATATATAAATTACATAATTCTTCCTTTCTTATGTACAAAAGGTTAGGGTTACTTCTATATTCATCTGGTGAGAAGATTTGTGCTATTGAGTTAAGGACATTTCAGATTTTGTTTAAACAACTGTCATAGCATAGCTTCAAGTACACTTTAAAAAACTTTTTATTTAGAATATTGTAAAGTTACAAATATATAAGAATAAGAAAAGTACAGATAGTACCAGGTTCAACTATTGTTACTGTTGTTAACATTTTAACCCATTTTCTTGATCATTTGTGCCATTCTCTCTCTCCTGTGAGAGGAAATCACATTCAGCAATCATCTTTCCATTATTCAATTCTTGAAAATAGAGACATTCTCTAGCATAATTTCAGTATAATTATAAATTCAGTAAATTTATCATTGAAATAATACTTTTTTTTTTCTGAGACAGAATCTCCCTTTGTTGCCTGGGTTAGAGTGCAGTGGCATCAGCCTAGCTCATAGCAACCTCGAACTCCTGGGCTCAAGCCATCCTCCTGCCTCAGCTTTCTGAGTAGGTAGGACTACAGGCATGGGCCACCATGCTAGGCTACTTTTTTCTATTTTTAGTAGAGATGGTCTTGCTCTTGCTCAGGCTGGTCTCAAACTCCTGAGCTCAAGCAATCCTCCTGCATCAGCCTCCCAGAGTGCTAGTGAAATAATATTCTTAACTAATCTCATATTCATAATCCAATTATGCTAATTGGCTTAATAATGCCCTGAATAGCATTCCCCTCCACTCTGGTACAGTTGTATCATTGTCATTGCTCTTTAATCTCCATTTATCTGGAACATTCACATAGCCTTTCTTTTTCTTTTTTTTTTTCTATAGATGTGACATTGATGTTTTTGAAGAACATTTTTTAAAAATATAAAATTTCTTATCTTGTATTTTTTTGATGTGTCCTCAAATTCAGCTCAGGTTATACATTCTGAGACACAATGCCATGTAAGTATTATTGTGTCATTCTTAGCTGATCACATCTGGAGACATCTACCAGATACTACATATCCATCTGCTCCTCATTGTTGATTTTAATTTTAATGACCTAGTTAAAAGGTTGTTTATTTCTTCACTAATATTTAAAAATTTTCTTCCTATAACTAATAAATCTGATGTAGACATTTCAAGGTAATATAGTCATGCACTGCATAGTAACATTTCAGTCAATGACAGACTGCATATAATACAGTGGTCCCATAAAATTATTACATCATATTTTTACTGTACCTTGTCTATGTTTAGATAATTTTAGATACACAGATACCTACCACGGTGATACAATTGTCTACAGTATTCAGTAACATGCTATACAAATTTGTAGCCTAAGAGTAATAGGTTATATCATATAGCCCAGGTGTATAGTAGGCTATACTATAGAGATTTGTGTAAATATACTTTATGATATCTGCACAACAATGGCATCACCTAATGCTGCATTTCTCAAGACATATCTTTGTTGTTAACTGACATATGACTGCACAAATACCCGGCTCCTAATCAGAATGTAACAACAATTGATAATTCTTGCACGAATCAGTCTTCACTATGATGGTTGCAAAATGCTAATTTTTAACCTCCCTCCACATCAACAATTGACACTCTAGCAAGAGACTTTCATTCTCCATCATTTATTTTCCTATTTATTATCAGCATGAACACAGGATTTTTTTCCCCCAGTGGTTAAGAATCTGTTACAATACTTAATCATGTTGGTATCCAAATTACAGTTCAAGCTGGCTTCTGATCCTTGTGACATGCCCCCATTAGTTTTTTGTGAAATTTCTTGCTTTCTGGTATAGCAACATGTTCCAGGATTCTCTTGTGCCTACTGTTTCCCAGCTCTGGAAGCTGCTATTTATTTCTCTTCGTAGCCTTGGTTACAATTCAGGGAGGACAGTAGCAGAAACCAAGAGTCTGCGGCTATGTATGCTCATTTAGAATTTTTTTCTAGGGCCTTTCAGCAGACAGAACTAGGAAATAATTCAAAATAAGCATATTTACATTCACATCTGCATATAAGCATACTTCTGCATACATATATATGAATATATACATGTTTTAGAAATCATAAGTTTACAACAATATTTCCAATTTCAGTCCATCACCACAGGTTTTTTTTCTTGCCTCTTCCTTTCCACATTCTTCTTCCACAGTGAGAATCCTAACTCTCAGCATTTGACAATGTAATAAAATATCTAAAATAATTTCAAAATTGATAAGCCTATATTTCCACCTCGAAAACCCCAAATCTGCTAAAAAAGTGCCCTCTCCAAAATGGCCCAAGACTGAGAGCGTACTGTTAAATATTGTGTTTATAAGTTACTTGAATCATTGCTTTGTTTTTCCCCTTCAGTGTTGTTATGATTTTAATTTAAAATACAATCGAGTTTACTTGCTTCTGTTTGCTTTCAATTTTACTTCTTCTCCTCTTCCCATTCTTGTTGATTTAATTTTATTTTTCAAACATGTAGAACATGGTCCCATCATAAAAACTGTACAAAAAAAGATATACTTTGAAAAGTGTCATTCCTTTCTAAATATCTTCCAACCTGTTTTCTTATAACTCCTCCAGGTTAACTCTATCGGTATACTTTGATTAGGGGAGCAGAACCACTGCATATTAGGATTGGGTCTTATATAATTGTAGGGGCTGGTTAAATTCTACAGAGGACTGATATTTCTGTGAGGAGCTATAGGCTGAAGTCTACAGAGAGGCTATTAAGAAAGACGAAGTGGATATAAAATGGGGAAAAGAAGGAAAATCTAAAACCTGTGAGGCTGAGTTGCAACCCATATGGCTAGAATAGAACCCACATGGGTCCCTTGCTGCCTCTAAATGTTACCAACCTCAGGGTTCTTGGTCCCCAAATCAATAGATATTGACGTGAGACGGAAAAAGAAATTTATACAGCCAAGGTTTTATGGGGGTTGGGAGCTTTTGCTAAAAGGAAAGAGGGATAATGCTGGTGAAGGAGCAACCAGACTGGCTCTCTGAACAAAGGTCTGGGGCACTTTTGAAGGGTAGAGAGAGAAAATTTGACTCCAGCATTGAAATCATAGCATGTGGAGGTGTAGTTTTGTTGGCAGCTGCCCATTCCATGATCATGCTTCTTCATACATCACATGGCTCATTAGCATGTTAAATCTCCACCCTTGGGGCATGATGATTTTTAGCATTAAAATGAGGCAAAAGGTCTATCAGCAATCACCTTTGAGCTTCATCTTGGCAGTAATCAGTTTGTGCTGGCTTTGACCTGGGTGAGGGACTACTGCTCCAATGGTTGCCACGTCCTGTTAAAGAAAGAACTGCCTTCTATTGAAGCTGAGTGTTCATCGTTTTCAAAGCTTTTGTTCGGTATTGTAAGCGGACTTAAGCTTCGGCTCAAGGATCAGGCAGGTAGCCAAACTCCACATCCTATACTGTCTCATAAGTCTTCAGATTCCACAATGGGGGTGTCCTGCTTGGTGGCCTTCATCATGGAGCTAAACTCCCACAAGGTCAAGAGCTGGAAAAGCTAAAGCAAAAGATCTTCAGAAATTGTAGGAGTGTTACCCGAGTTCTTGCCCCCTTGTCAATCGGGAGAGGCATATAAGTGATAACAGACATGATCCACAAGAGTATCTTTGGCCCTGTGCTGACCTTCCAAACATAAAAAGAATATAGCCACTATTTTACTCCTGCCTTCCCAATTTGGTGGGAAAAGACTTTGTTATCCATGTGAACTCAGACTTAAGCATAGAACAGAATTCTGAAAAATATAGTTCCAGTTTAGCTAACTTGACACAATATAAATCTACCATAATCTATGACTTGTTAACTTGGCATCCATATATATCTCTTTTAACAATAATTAACTTTTTACCAAACTATAGTAAAAGAATATGTGCTTCTGCCTAAGTTAATGCAGCTACCTTATGTACAATAAAAGTGTTCAAACCGTCTCCACAAAAGAGGATTTATCCATCTTCGAGTGATATTAATTTCTCTTCTAGCTGAGTCACATTCTCCCTTTGACATCCTGAAACTTTAATACTAAAATAGAAGGCAGACTATTATTAACGCATAGTATGTTTAATGGAAAGAAAATGAAAAAGAGAAAGAAAAAACGTATATGCACAAATATATCAAAATTTGAAATAAATAACTCACAGCTATCGTAGTCCTTGTGTGTGGCTACTCACATGGCTAACATTGGTACTTATAACTACTTTTCCCTGCAGTCCACTCCATATTTTCTCTTTTCTCGGCAAGTTACTTTGTGGGTCATAGTTTTTCACTGGTGGGGTGAGCCAAAGCTTCATTGCTAAAAAGTCCTGTTGGTATTGGGTTGTTTTACTTTTCCATTGACTTGAATCACAGAAATGGAAATACTAAGAATTGCCCTAGGGTCTCCTGCATTCCAGACATATATCTTCTTATCCCCATTGTATAAGATTAACCTGATTTCCACTTAATAATCAGGATCAACCGCTCTAGATAGAATGAACAACCCCCTTCTTTGCCTGTTGATTTGTTAGCATAAGGAGGCAAATTGGACAGGTGGAAGTCTCAGCTTCCAGTCTGATAGAATGATTGTTAGGTGTCCTATGGAAGCGGTTTTTCTTGGAAACAAGATTTCAAACCCATAGTTACTGGATGGGAAGCCCAGCTTTTGATGGTGGATGATAATGAGAAATGACACCCCCATTTCCACTCCTTGATTTCCAGACTTTAAACATTGGCTATGGAAGAAATAGTACAATATACTGGCCCCTGATTTAGAGATTTCTTAAGGCCATAGTAAGACCCTGCATTGACCTCACAACATGCAAACGTGTTACCACTTAGCTGATAGTTGTGGCTGATAGTTGTTGCCATCTAGCAGGTACTATAATTGAACCTTAAAAGGCAATAATTTTATTTTCTGTGTATGTACAATGTTAATGTTCTCAAAGTCAGAGCAATACAAAAAGTTATACTCAGAGAAGGGTCACTCCCCCATAACCTTTCCATCCTATAACCCTTCCTCCATCTATGCTGTTTACTGATGTCCTTTCTGTGTTTCTTTTTGAAAAGGTAGTCAGATATACGTAGGGTTCTTTTTTAATTTTCCCTTTTGTTTCACACATAAAAGATATAACATTATGTATATTCTTCGTACTCTGTTTTTTGCACTTAGCAATAGTATCTCCTGGAAATTACTCCATCTCAGTTTTAGAGGTTCCTTTTTTCCTTCTGTTTCTTTTTCTTTTTCTAACAGCATTGTATTATACCATTATGTAGAGGTTTCATTGTTCATTTAACCATTTTTCTATGCTTGGATATTTAGGTAGCTTCCAATATTTTGCAGTTATAATAAATACTACAGTGAATAACTTGTTCATATGAATTTTAGTAATGTTGGAGGTGTATCTTCAGGATGCTTTCCTAGAAGTGGAATTGCTGAATTGAAGGGTAAATGTATATGAAATTTTCTTAAATATAGCCAAATTCCCCTCTGCCGAGATTGGACTATCTTGTATTTTCACTAGCAATGTATGTGTGAGAGTAGTTCTTTCCCCTCAGCCTTGTCAAAATGTATATTGTCAAGCATTTAAAATTTTGCCCATCTTATAGGTGAGAAATTGTATCCGTGTGTTGTATTTTATATTTTTATTATTGTGAATGAAATTGAACATCCTTTTCATGTTTATGATTGTTTTTATATTTGTTGTGGACTGTCTTTCATTTATTTTGCTAATCTTTAAAATAGGATTCTTGGGGTTTCTTTCTCGATTGTTAAAAGTTTTTTGTATGTTAGGGGTATTAGCACTTTACCTATGATATATGTGACAAATATTGCCTCGCATTTTGTAATCTGTCTTTTGATTTTGCTTAGGATGTATTTTTTTGGCTGCGAATTTTTTTTAAACTTGTCAAATGTATCAATCTTTATTTTTATTACAACTGGAATTTTAGTCATAGTTATAAAACTTTTCCCTATATGCAGCTTAAAAAGGAATTCACTGTAATTGTCTTATAATACTTACATTATTTTTTATATTTAGATCTCTGATCCATTGGGACTTTATTCTTGCATATGTTGTGAAGGACTGATTTAAATTTATTTTTTCACAATAGCCAAACAGTTAAACCAACACTGTTTATTATAAAGAACAGAAAAACAAACTTTGCTCCATTGATTCGTTATTCCAACTTTCTCATACACTAAATTTCTATGAGTAGTTTGGTCTATTTCTGGACTTTCTTTTCTGTTTCACTAGTCTCTCTGTCTTTTCCTGTGCCAAAACACTCTTTTAATTATAGCAACTTTCTATTTTGTTTTTATGTCTTGTTTTTAGTTTTATGGGATAGAGACAGGGAATAAATTTCTTTTTATTCTACAGTTTTTTTGTTGTGTATTATTTTTTTTTGTTTTGTTTTTTGCTATCATTGTGGTTCAACTCTTCTAGCTCCATAAAAAAAGCTCCTTGGTATTTTCATTGAGATTGCTTCACATGTAAATTAACTTAGAGAGGGCCAACATCTTGATAAGGCTCTGATGTCCCAACCAAACACAAGGGTTGTCTTACCATTTATCCAAGTCCATTTTTCTGTCTTTGAAGAGTATTTTATGGTTTTCCTCATAACAGTTTAGCTCGTTAAATTTATTCCTAAATATTTTATGTTTTCTTAAACTTCTATTGAAAATACAACTTTTGATTGAACAGATGAGAGCCATCTACCTATCAGTGGAATTTGGGAACACTGTGTGTATGTATATATATATGTATATTTGTGTGTGTGTGTGTATATATATATATATATATATATATACACACATACGTTTTTTTTTTCTTTCTCCAGTTAGGTCTACTTGTAAATAAAAAAAAAAATTGATACCAAATCAGTTTCAATGCAGTAAAAAAAAGGAAATAGTTCTGCTACTTAAAATATAGTTTTCTTTAAAAACTCATAATGGATTAGAATGTCTGATAATATAAGAGCATGATTGATACCATCAGTATCTCTAATGGAACTGAGCACTTTCCAAACGTCGCCATCCTTATACAGAAAGCGGGTATCATAATACATTTCCAGGATGTTTTAAGAGTTAGAGTCATTTTAAGTGAGAGATTAAGCTATGGAAGGCACTCAATGTTTGTGATGCTTAGTACTAAGGTACACATGCTTGATGGAAGGAAAAACTGCTTTCTAGCAAACATCTATTTTACCCATGCATCGGGCAATACCATGTCCTAAATTAGAAAAGGAGCTATCTGTAGAGATATTGGAAGATGCATATCCTGTATTTTTTCCTACTGACACTTGTCCTTTATGAGCTACATAATAGGACAAAGACAAAGAAACTGACAAGGAGTGGGTGGTTCACATTCCTCTCCCCTTGAGAGGGCTTCCCAGGGATTAGAGCCATGATCTTGAGGTGATCAGCATGGCCTTGAAATATCCACCTGCTGGACTAAACTTCAGATAGGTTTCTTTATGACTTTAGTCCCCTGACCTCCTCCCTTTTCTTAGAGCACTCACTTTAGAAAACTCTCAATTGTACATTTTTTCTATGCCTTTTGAGATGTAAATTTTCTACAACCCAGAAGTGTCCTTCTCAATGATCTGGAAGCCATCCCTTTGGGAAGTAATCACTGAAGGACATAATGCCCTTTTTCAGTTTCTGTGGGAGGGAGGAGCCTAACTTCCATAAGTGCCAATTAGCAAACACAGATGGACTAAGTACATTGACTAATCACCCTTCCCCAGCCCCACTTAACATCCTCTAGTACTTTTCTGTTAGTTCATCTGAGCACTTAAAAACTGTTTCACCTCTTGTTTCAAGGGGGTTGAGTTCAGTCTATCAAGTATTCCTTGTGTTTTAAACCCATTCAGTATGATTTTTCTTTGCTAGAGGCCTTTAAATATCAGCTAGCTATGCAAATTTACCATTTAACTTTGTTGATGCTAGACTAAGGTGTATGATACTCTCCAAGAACAATTACACATTTATAACTGGCCCTTGGGGTAGCTTAAATATGTAGGCATGGAGAAAGCATCAGCTTTAACTGATTTAGTGTACATGGTCACTAAAACAACAACAACAACAACAACAACAACCAACCAACAAACAAAAAAAACAGCCACTGACTCTTTAGACATAAACATTCTTTGTGTCCCTCTGAAAAAACAGAAGAGTTTGACAGAAAATTGCATTACACTTAGTAGGACACTAATCTTCATTTTTTTCAAAACTTCTTGTAATTTGTTTCTTGATTGTCATCATAAATTTTAAAAACTTTGTTGGGTTGTACGAACATACCCCTGTGCTTAAATAACAACTCTCTGGCTTGGCTGTGATATCAATTTCTCTTTTATTTTATCTTGGATTTGTTCTTCTTTTGTTTGTCTATTTAATCAATTTGGCCAACTTTCATATTTACTACAAATGACTTTTCCTTTTTCTTTTGGTGTCTACTTTTTCTACTTACTTGCCAGGTATTAGAGATACAAACAACAGGATATATAAAGAGTAAGATATATAATGAATAAGGCACAATTTCTGTCCTGAAATTTCTCAAAGTATAGTGAAGAGAGAAGCAAGTAAACAAATAATAGTAACATAGTTTAATAGGTTTCATGGAGTTATTTTGTTTGTGTGTGTTTGGAAACAGGTTCTCATTCTGTTGCCCAGGTTAGAGTGCAGTGGTGTCATCATAGTTGACTGCAACCTCAAATTCCTTGGCTCAAGTGATCCTTCTGCCTCAGCCTCCCAAGTAGCTAAGACTACAGGCCACGTGTACACACCACCACACCCAGCTGATTTTTTTTTTTTTTTGTGGTAGAGATGGAGTGTTGCTTTGTTGCCCAGAAAGTTCTGGAACTCCCGGTCTCAAACAATCCTGCTGCCTTAGCCTCACAAGTGCTGAGATTACAGGTGTGAGCATCGCACCCGGCCTTACGGAGTTATATTAGACTGACTAGAGATAAATATACGCTGGACAAATTATTTCAATCTAACCTTGATATTGACAATTCAGGGAAGCAGTGGATGCATGGAGGTTTGTGGGAGAATATGTATCTCAAATGAGTATCATGGAAGAGGAGAGTGAGTGCTGAAGATTTTGGTATAAGATGGTGGAGAGGGAAAGTCCTGGAAAGGTAGAAAGAAAGTGTGTTAGGGGACTGAACGTGATCGTGGATGTGAAAGAGCTGTTAAAGCATCATGTAGTTGGAAATTGCTGGCATGATCCTGTTTGGGATTTAGAAGGAAAGTCTGGTTTCAGTAAGGAGGATGGTTTGGAGGTTGTGTTAGAGTTTTTATAAAATTCTTAATTTATCTTCTTCAATAATTACCTTCTTATAATTACCTTCTTCATTAATTATAAAAGAATTTAATTATTGAGCTAATGTATTATTGTGGCTATAAAACATCAACATAATCACTAGGAAGTGAAAATGTTTTACCAAACTAATAATTACATTGTTATCATGTTATTATATCATTACATTGTTACTTTTAGGTAAAAGGACACTCAAAAAATTATAAAGGTCTTCTAGCCAACTTATATTCATAGATGAAGTCACTGAGAGACAAAGGTGTTAATAATGTGCCCAAAGTTATAAAGTAATTTATAATAACAATGCCCTATGTATGGGTTGCTAGGGCGAATACATTGTCCCTCAAATAAAAAATCAAGTCTATTTCACTCACAGATCTCTTTCTGAAAGGGACTTTATTTTTTTAATGGAAATTTTGAAAGATATTTTATTTCATATTGCAATGCAGAGAAAGCGAGTGTTGATCAAGGAGACAATTCATAAATAGAATTAATTCAGCAGAAGCATGAGTCTAGAGATGGGGGTGTGGAGGATGGCATTGAGAACCTGATCCTCTGTGGATTTGCAGCAACCTCCAGGAGACCTTTGGATTTCTCAGGGTTTAGATCTGAGGTTAGATTACTTACTTTCTGTTCTTAAGGACCCCTAGCCCAAGCTGACATCTGTCTTATGCTGTATAGTGCTTCATAGTTTTATACCTTTCAAGCAGTGAAATCCTTACAATAATCCTGTTATACATTTGGGGCAACATTTTTGTTGCTTTATAAAATTAATCTTTAACATACGCAAAATAATTAAAAAAAGATTTGTTGAGCTGTGGATCTGAGACCAAAATTTATATATTATTTTCTGTAGTGGAGTACTTTAAGCTATTGTCACATTGAATTCATTGCCTCTCCCTTAAAAAAAAAAAAAAGAAAAAAAAATTAGTTCCCTTTGAGTATACATGAAATTTAGATGCTATAACATTTCTGATTGTCTTTTATTGCATTGAAGCATCTATCCCAACATAAGAGTTTATGGTTAGGAATAAGCACATGATTTATTTGAGTCGAGTGCTGCTTATTTGTCTGCTTATTTGTCTTCCCATCCTGTTCCGTGGTCTGTGAAGCTGATCCGTTTGCCTTGCTTAATGGTGCCCTTGCCCACAGACTTCCTGTTGGCTTTGATCAATGGGAGACACTAGCAGAAGATCAGAGGATGGAAGGATGTAGACTGGATGTATATTCCCCTGGCACTGCTTTACTGAGTTAGCTCCATCCCTCTGGGTGACCTCACTAGGTTCTGGAAACTACTCTGCCCTTTCAGCAGCAGGGGAAGTTAGGCTCCCTGATGCTGCTAACCAGAGTGTATTACATCTTTCTTTATCCCTGTCTCTAAGCTCTGCCTACATTTTTCTAAATTGATCCTTTGTTTAAGTCTTCTCAACTGATCCACGTTGACCATGCCTATTTAGAGTTGTCATGTTATTGGAGGAACATACGAAAATTGTTGTGCTAGTGCGGAGAGTGTGCTGGCAGGAGGCACCCTGGATCGTGAGAGGACAGCCGTTGGACCAGCAGGGATTTCTGACTTGGCTCTCCACAGCACATTTCTTGGTGCATTTGCTCCTCCTGTTTCTTATCTGTAAATGAAATATCCATATTTAATAAATATATAAGTGAAATATAGATACACATATTAGAATATCACTGCCCAATAGAAGTATGAGAACCACAAAAGTGAACCACATATGTGATTTTATATTTTTTAGTACTCACTTTTAAAAAAAGTAAAAGACATAGGTAAAATTAATGTTTACTTAACTCAATTTAAATGTTCACTTAATACATTCAAAATATTATCATTTCAACATGTAATAAGTATGAAATGATTAAAGAGGTATTTTACGTTTTTATGTGCAAAAATGTACCTAAAATCCAGTGTATGTTTTACACTTACGACACAATTTAATTTGACAAGCCACATTTCAAAAGCTCAAGGGTCACACGTGGCTAATGACTCCCTTATTGAATATCACTGCTTCAGTAGTTCTTCAAACCTACACTTATGTTGGGAATCAGAAAATGTTACTCCAAAATACAATGCCCTGACCTGAAGCAGCCGCAAGATACCCCTCCTGTCTCTCAGTCCTCTGTCTATCCCAAAGCACAAGATGAAGCTGTTCTCTGAAGTTCCCTCATCTACATGGAAACTGAACTTACCAAAGAGGAACACAATTGCTTCCCTTGAAATTTCATTAACCAGAGAAAATTAAAACTTGTATCTCAGAGGAAGAGAGGCCGAAAACTAAACATCACACTACAGCCCAGACGAACTTCATACCAAACCAGTCTTTCCTCCATTCCATTCAGTTTTCAAAGAAAAATATGTACTATCTGTTGTCTGAACGTTACGTCCATTCACTTCCCCCTAAAAATCATTTACTTTTCCTCAAATTGCCACATTTTTTCTCATTTCCTCTTTCCCTGTGAAAAAGAGTAGATAAGCATTTGCAGCCCATTGGGTTACTGGGCAATCATTCTCTTGGGATTCCCCTGTGCTATGCACATTAAAATAAATTTGTATGTCTTCTTTCTCCTATTAATCTGCTTTTTGTTAGTTCATTTTCTGTGCACCTTCAGAGGGAGAACGGGGAAGCTTTCCCCTTTGTCCCCTACACTTACTTAAACAACATACTTGGTTAACCACTTCTCTTTATTATTTCTGTCAACCGAAATACGCTTACAGGATGCCGAATGCCCCGGGTTCACGTGCAACATTTTGATGCTGTAGTCCCCCCTCATCCATGGAAGATACTTCTAAGACCCCCTGTGAGTGCTTAAAACTGGGGATAGTACCAAACCCTGTACATATACCATTTTTTCCTATATGTACACACCTATGATAAAGTTTAATTTATAAATTAGCCACAGTAAGAGATTAAGAACAATAACTAATAGTAAAATAAAATATTGTACTATTGATCTTTCTCTTCCTCTCTTTCTCTCTCAATGTCTTACTTTATATAATATTTTTGGACCATAGTTGACAATGAGTAACTGAAACCATGGAAAGTGAAACCATGAGTCAGAGGATACTATTGTATATCCATGAATATCTGC
>CAUYSK010016511.1:0-20981 GCA_963575035.1 Avahi laniger | reverse complement strand
AGACTGGTACCAGTCTGAGGCTTAGGGGTTGGGACTGCAGGTGTCCTTAATTGATTTTGTGGTTCTTTAAAGAGTTGCAATCTATAGTTTGAAACATTCTTTCCTAAGTTAATGGATGTCTCTTTTCTAGCCTTGGGCCTGGGAAAAGGTCCTAGAGGTAACAGTTCAATAAAATGTAGGGAATAGTTGAAGACTCGTTCGTTAGTTCTTCAAAATGCTATCCTGCTGCACCACTTAAAAATTAGAAAAGTTGAGAAATTTTTGAAAATGATTTTCATGAAATTATTAAGCTTCATCGCACTTGATGGCTCAGTTTATTAAGAGAATTGCGATGCTTTTACTGAACTGATGATTAATTATTTACTAATCATGATTTTTCATATGGCCATGTGAAAAATATTTTCTGATAAGTAAGAAAAAATGGTAAATAATAGTTATGTTAGTTAACTGTTGCTGTGATAATACTGCATAGCAAACAACTCTAGAATCTTAGTGGCTTACAACAATAAACATTAATTTTCCTCATTCATAGATCTGCGTTTGGTTGGAATGGTTTGACTTTAGGCTAAGAGTTGGGTCCTCTTGGAAGGTTGTTAATGGCCTCTACTCTGAAATGGCACAGTGTTACTTCTGTTTGTGTTCCACTGGCCAGGGCAAGTCACATGACTGAGCCCTGCATCAGTCAGGTGGGGAAGTAAACTCCTGCTGAAAAGATGGCAAGGGCGAGAGAGGAGAAAGAATTCTGAGCCAACAATACTGTCTGCTATAATAGCCAGCAGTTCGAGAACCCTGTCTCTATTTTATTCACTTATTTCTGTAGTCATAATAGTCACTGCTCCAAATAAGAAATAAATTGACTTTTTCTTTCATTATGAAAAAATTTTATCCCTTGATAAAAATAATTGTTTTTTTAAAGAAAAGGGTTGCATTTGCATTGATTGCAAAAAACAATCAATTGTTTTTCAGTATATATAGTTGAAAATTTCACACAAAAAAAACATTAACTATTTATGTAAGGTACCTAGGGAAATGTGTCCTTTGGACAATTTTGTATATTGCATTATTGTGGCATCAATGTGTACTGCATTTCTTATAGTAAATATCCAACTGTAGATGAGATCAGAAAAATTTAATGGTCTTCACTTAGGAAAAAAAACACCTCCTTCCTAATCCCTTTATGATGAATTTCTTACTTTGAATATACCATTTCTTTCCCTGTGGAGCCAGCATAGTTAATTAATAGAAGCTCTAAAATTGCTGAAATTATTTTATTCTCATGCTTTGATTTTTGTCCTGAATGCAGTTGTAGGAAGATTTTTCTGTATAATAAATAATCTGTAGTGGATAAATAAAGCTGCATGCAAGGGAAATCAGTACAAAGTCAATTTTGCTTCCTCTTCAATGCTCTGTATCAGGGTTGGCAAACCATAGCCCATGTGTCAAGTGTGGCCCACCACTTAGTTTTGTAAATAAAGTTTTATTGGAATGTAGCCATACACATTTATTTATATATTGTCCATAACTGATTTTGTGCTACAACAGCAGGGTTGAATACTTTAACAATGACCATATGATCCAGAAAGGCTAAAATATTTAGTATCTGGTTCTTTACAGAACGATTTACTATCCCCTGCTCTATATAGTTATTATTAAACAAAAGAACAATTTCAAAAATGAAAATGTTATGAAACGTAAATATTTTGATTTCTTAAAAAAATGCATACTTTCTATCCTCACATCCACTAGGGGTCTGATATTTTGTGAGGAAGATCTGGCAACCCTAGTTTATGATATACGAGTATAAGTCGGCATAGGCGAGTTTATGCTGCAGTAACAACCAACCCCCAACCCTCAGTGCCTTAACACAGTAGGTTTATTTCTCATTCCTGCAGAGTTCCCACATGGGTGAGCAGGATCTCTCCTGGACCCAGGCTGTTGGAGCAACCACTATTTGGAAGGCATCTAGCCACCTTAGCAGAGGCAAAAAGAGTGTGGCTAATCATGAATGTGTTAAAACTTCTAGCCAATAGTGACACACACCACTTTTCTCTGGCCAAAGTGACTTATATGGTTGTACCTAATCTCAAGGGAGTAAGAGGTTCAATTCTGTCACGTCACCAGGAGGAGAGAGAGAGAAACATTTGGTAGATAGCACTAATGCCTGGTAAAGTATGAAATAAACAACTGCGATTTCAGAACGTGGCTTCATGACAGTAAGACCGTGGCTACCAGCTTTACAGTGCCTGAGGCAGAGGTTTGCAGTGATAGAGGGCTGTATAAGTCCCTTTGAATCTCCTTTCTCTGCTCTTCTGTTCAGGGACTTCATCTATGCTTTGGTTGGTGTAAATTCCTCCAGGAGAATGTTGGATTATTAATTTTCTGTTCCCAGTGTTACTGTAACTTTGCATCTTTTGGCTTTTATGAGTATCTGTTTGATGTGCTGGGTGGGACCATTAGATCCAGAGTCTCCAACTTAACTTGAAAATTCTGCTACTTTTTTTTTTCTTTTACTAAAACTGAACATTATGCCAAACTAAAAACATTTAAAAGTATATGAGAAAGAAAACCAATAAAATCCATCATCTAGTGGCTAATTTTCAAACTGGTATCACAAATGAAGCTATTTATTTATTTTGTAATCCTAAACCATTGCTCACAAAAAGAGATAAAGCATCAAAATTGCTAGAAACCAAACACAAGTAAATTTGGTACTTGAATTATTTGGAACCTCTGCTTTAAAGAAGGCACTTTGTTTGGTTTCTCTTCCCTAACCCTCTAAATGGCAGGAGAGGGAGAACAGACCCAAGGGACATAATGGACATGTCCAAGATCACTGTAGAGGGAAAGGGACCCAGGCAGGGTGTCCGTCTAGAAGACCGGATCAATCTTTACTGAGGTTACTTTGACTGTTTTTGACAGAGGGAGGCAATGAGAGTCCATGGAAAGAGGCTGTGAGAACTGAAATGCTTATATGTTTTCGATGTCTGTGCCCCCTTGTAATTTATTGGGTTTTATGAAACCTGATGTCTAGAAAGTTCCTTGCAGCATTTATGTTCAAATTCTCCTTTTCTTGATGATGAATTGACAGTTGAGGCCTGAAGGCTAAACCATTTCAGATCCAGTGCAGTGAGAAGCACTGCAGAAAAGCCGAGATTCCAACATTAGGAAATCAGACGTAAGCTGGACCAGGAGCTACAGGGTGAGGTGAACAGTGCCTGGCACATAGCAGGCACTCCATAAGTGTTTTCTGAATAAACAAGTCTCAGAGTCCAGAGGCAAGAGGGAAGCTGGGATGGAGGAGCAAGGAGATCAAGGACTGGTAGGGATGAGATTTTGAGGAGAAAGTAGGTGAGTTGCAAAGAAGGGATGTCCAGGGTGGGAATGTCTGCTGCTAGCCTGTGTGTCTTTGGCTCAAAGAGTGTCAGGTTGGTTTCAAAGGCCCGAGGCAAAGCAGATAAAAGAGATTTTCAAAAACTGAAGTGAAACAAAACAGATTTTATTTTGAGAATTTATACATTTGGAGTAGGCAGCCCTGATGTAAAGTGAAAAAGAATTTTTAATGCCATGCCTTCATTTGTATACCACCTACAGTTCCAAAACACTTTCCTATACATGCAGCTAATCCTTGAGGTGGGTATTATCCTATTTTGGTGGTCAGTGAGGATGAGAAAGATTATATGACTTCAGGTCTCATAGAAAGTAGTGGAGCTATGGCTTGAATTCTAAGATTTTTACTATAAATTCAGTATTATTCCCATAATACTAACTGCCGTGCCTCACTCCAGTGAAGGATGGACCCCTGTTCTGTCTCCTAAAGACCGCACAGCTCTGCCTGGGTAAGTCTTCCAGCGAAGGCCTCTGAGCTCCCGGAGTGCGCAGAAGTGAGTCCCTCGTTAGCGAGCTCGGTTTCCTCCAGGTGCTCTGTCAGTAAAAGTGAGGCGGCAGTTCGTGGACGGCTGTTCTGTGATCTGAGGACTAGCAGCAAGGTTTTTCTGGATTTTCTAAAGAGAGTCACTTATGGGAAAGCAGAGATGCTTAGCAATGACTGTGAAGTATGTCTTCTTAAAATGAATACTTGGGATGAATGGATGTGTTTGGTCTTTGTTTTTCTCAGTCTTGGGAAGAAGTGAAGAAAAATGATGGGAGATGAGATCCTAAGTGTACAGGTGACGCTGAGAACTGGTCCTGGCCAGCGTGGCCTCGGTGGCCGTTTTAATGCACTGTGATCAAGGCAGGAGCTGCAGGGTCCATCCTTCCTGGCAGGGAGTACATTTTTAAATTTTTGTGGGTGATTGATGTGACCTGCTTTCCCTGGTTCTTTGTTGTTGAACAGTGAGGTGGAAAGGAAGAGGGTTTTCGGCGTACCTTCAGGGGCTTATTCATTCTGAAACGTGAGTGCTGAGGCACCGTTTTCTCCTGGGTAGATGGGACTGTATTAGGGCTCAGTTATCAAGAGGCCTCTTCCCTGTGTCTGTTTTAAAATTTATGGCAGGGGACAAAACAGGAAAAAAAATCTGTTTTTGGTATAAAGGCTTTTCTTAATATCCTACTCCCAAACTCTCCACTTGCTTAATGATCTAGACATGCTTTTTATATGGGGAAAAACTATTCATTTCATGACTGGGGACAAGACTTTAGAGTCTCAGAAAGCTGGTTTTATCCAGGAGTATGGGGAAGGGAAAGGCACTGGGCATGGTGGAGGGGGCCAGGTCACCAGAGGGCGGCACCTGGTACCTTTTCCACAATTTTACTTGTGTCCTTTGGTCACTTTTATTCATTGTTGTCATTTGTGTGTAGTGATGAGTACAGGACCAGCAATGGCGTGTTGTGGCCACTTGGGCTCTGGCTGAGATTCCCTCCAGGAGCGGTGTGTCCTGTTGGAAGAGTAAGGAGAGGGTGGCCTTCCTCTAAAATGATGGTCCCTTGGTCAAGAGGCCCCAGAGAATAAGCACCAAAGCCAGGGGAGCCTGTAGGTCTATTTCTGTGGCCCTCACACACTGCCTGCAACAAAGTACGGTGACAATTGTACAGGGCCAGGTGATCTTCAAAAAATAATAATTTAAATGTGAATTCATCCATATTTTATGGGCCTGCAGAGTGTATGGCATGAAACTCAAGTGGAGTGGATTCTGCTCAGGAAAACTGAGAGCGTTTATTTTAATTAGGATCCGATGTAAAAACTGCACAGATAGTAGAAAATATAATTACTCACACGTATGCTGCCATTACAGACTCTCTTTCCTAATGTAAAGGTAAAAACTAACTCGGTTTTATGGTTTGTTTTAACATGTCCCCTTCCCCACCCACACCTTCCTGTTCTCTCCTTATGTGGGTGATCTGAATTATTTCTGGACATTTCTGATGACAACATCTTTTCCTGGTCAATACATATTATTGCTTCAAGTATCCACTAAGCTTTGTGTGTGTTCCAAGACACAGGGCATTTTATTTGTGGTGAATTGCTGACTCTTGTTCATTGCCTTCTGTTCGCTGGAAGGACATATGGAGAATTCACAAAGGAAGGTCACCCTCAGTCTTTGTATGACAATGTGTGGGTCAGAGATCCTACTTGCAAGCCTCAGAAGCCATCTCTGGCTGATTTAAGCAGACAAGTTTATACAAAAGGATATTGGGTAGGTCACAGAATTATGTTAACTGGCCTGAGACCATGAGGCTGGCCTGAAAAAAATTAGACAGTAAGTCAAAGAGAAGCAAAAGCTCCAGAAAGGTACAACGTGTGTTATTTTATTTATTTATTTGTTTGCAGAAGCTTTTATTCTCTCATTGGTTTATTGAGCAATTTATTTTTTAGGCATGATTTTATACATGGTGGTAATCCATGTTCTCCAGAAAATGTGGAATAAATTTATTTCTGCTTAATGCCTTTTGCTTCTCTCAGTCTCATAATGAAGGGGTGAAGCTAGCTAGGGTTCTGCTAATTGGTGAACTGTGAGTATTAAACTTTCTGATGATGTTTGTCTTTTTGTTCTTGTCCTCAAACTTGTGTGCAGGAAAGACCATTGGACTCTATATGCATTTTTTATTGCAGCTTTAACACATCATCAAGAAATTAGCATCTTAAACACAAATTATCTTACAATTCTGTAGGTCAGAAGTCTGACACAGATCTTATTGGGCTAAAATCAAATGTCATAGGACTGTGTTCCTTTCTGAAGGCTCTGGGGGAACCTAGGTCCCTGTTTTTTTGCTGTCTATCAGCAGAGGGCTATTCCCAGTTTCTAGAAACTACCTGAATTTCCATGGTTTGTAGCCCCTTTTCTCCATTTTCAAAGCCAGCACTGGCAGGCTGAGTCCCTCTCATGCTTCGAATCTGTCCTGACTCTCTTTCCCTCATCACTCCAATTTTAAGGCCTCCTGTGATTAGATTGGGCACGCCTGAATAATCCAGGCTAATCTCCCCTCCCCAAGAACCATACTGTAATCACATCTGCAAAGGCCCTCTTGCCACATGAGATAATGTGTTCACAGGTTCCAGGAATCAAGGTGGGACATCCTTTGGTGGGGGGAGGTTATTCTGCTGGCCACAGACTCTGCAGGGGTTAGTTCTGAGAGCCACAGGCACTTGTGTCTGCAAACCTTCTCCCCCCTCAAGCAGACAGATGTGCTGCCTTCCACAGGCTTAGCTTGTTGTCAACAGCTGCCCCGAGCCCAGAGCTCTCAGAAGCTGGCTGGGGCCAGCCTGCTCCCCAGAAGTCAGCTTCACAGACCCACTTGGCATCATGAAAAGAAGGTGATGATCTGGTCAGTTAAGGTGGAGTCTCGTTCTAGACTGTGAAGTCCCGTTTTCTTTCTACACAAAATCTAATCTGATACTTGCCTGGGTGTTTGGTGTCCCGCTGATTTGGAGATGCACCCTTTCCAGAGCAGGGAAGGCCAGCATCTCCTGGACAGGGTTCACCTATCTGTCCTTTGGAGCTGTGGACAGAGAACCTGCTTCTTCAGGAGAAACAAGCAAGAGACACACTGGGGCTCTGGAAACTGAGCAAGCAGAGTCACATGAGTGAGTGCTCAGTGACAGCTGCTCTGTGACTGTTTCCCAGAATATTTCAACCTGTTGTAAAAACCGGTCATTGGCACTTGGAGAATGACTGTTGCCATGGGTGCCTATTGTTTTAGTCTGTCCAGCAAGCTACCTGTTTGTGGAAGCTTCCCTTCTCCTGCTCCATCCCTTGGTTCAGCTGGCCCTGCCCACCTGGACACGCCTGATATCCTAGAGTAGGCATCTGACTAAGCTGGACCGATGCATCGCTTCCGGATATTTCCTAACTTTGCACCAGAGACACATCTGGCCGGTGTCTCTCTTAAGTGGCAGAAATTGTCAGATGAAAAGCTCAGAAGATGTTGGCAGCCATCTTCTATGGGAAAAGCCTGCCATGGCAAGAAAGATACACATGCAGAGAGAGGGAGAAAGAGAGAGCACTTACATGGCTTTGTCGTGCCTGCTTTTAGTCCTCCTGAGGCTCAGACACATTCTCTAGTCTGACTTCTGTGAGATAACCCATTGTCTTCCTAGTAAGTCCCTCTTTTTGGTTGGGTTGGGTTTCCGGCTGTTGTTAACTCTGGGCTTTGGGGTGCTGTTATCTTCTCATGAGAAATTAAGAGGGGAACTGTAGAAGGAGGTAAGCTCCTTGAGGGTCAGGGTGGGGTTCTATCGACTGTCACTCCTGTAACACTGCTGTGTGTTCCACAGGAGTGCGATGGTGTTTGTTGGGCATCGTAGTACAAGGTCCTCGGGTTAGCTCAGGCCCTATGGAAACTTCCTGGTTCTGCAGTTGGACCAGGACTTGGGGAGGACCTCTCAGGTATGTGGCCTGGCAAAAAGTGATGTGAAAGCAGAGTCAAAGTGTAAATGACATGGGTGGAGACTACCGGTTGTCTCCTAATACACACCTCACCTTCCTCTAGAACCTCTAACTTTAATACAGGAATGTGGTTGCCCAATATAAAGGGTTCATTTTCCAGTCTCCTTGGTTGCTGAAGTGGTCCTATGACTAAGTTCTGATCCATGGGATGTGAGCATTGTTGTTGGAGGGAACCTCCTAAGAAGCTTCTATATAAGACAAGAAGCTTACACTCTCCCCACCCCCTCCTTTGTCCCTTCTTCATTCTGCTTGCTGGAATACAGTTGTGAGAGCCAGTGCTTTAGCTGCCATGGGTGGACCATGAGGGTGAGATCAGGCCATGGAGATGCCAGAGTGGTGAGCTGAGTCCCTGAGGGCTCCATGAGCAGAACCGCCCTATCAGCACTGTGCTCTCTCCCTCTGGAGTGTTAATTGAGAGATGAATATATTTTTATCTAATTTTAGCCATTGTTTTTTTGGGATTCTATTGCAGCCATATGTAATCCTAACTGATAGCAGACACTGAGCAGTGAACACTCTCCTCCTGCTTCCGGTAGTGATAGGCAGTCCATGGGAGTCAGAGTAGGGGAAGCAATGGAATAGTAGTATTTCTCCCCAAATGCGTGTCTGGCTTTTAGAGAATATTAACTCTGGACAACAGGTTGACTATGGTCAGGAATCAAATGAAACATCCTCTACTCTTCTCACTCATTTCCTGCTTTTAGAGGGCAATTGGATGAACTCTAGGTATTTGAATAGCTTTAGAAAACAACTTCTGGTGATTTTGTTGACTCAGTGCCCTTAGTAGACACAGCCATGCTCCGTGCTGCACCGCTTCCGTTGTAATGACCATGACTCATTTTAAAAAGGGAAGGCCTTTTGGAAAAGAAGCTTCCTGAACCGCCTGGGCTTCCTTATAAGTGGATCAACACAGAAAGTGCTCACTCCGTTAAAATAACCTACAACCTCTAAAATATGGCGAAAACACTTTAAGCTATGAAATTCCACAAATAGATAATGTTATCATCATTATTATTATTATTGTTATAACAACAGGGCATTCCTGTTCTTTTTAATATCTGCTATGGAATTTCTGATAAAATCATTCAACCTGAAAATGGGTGATTCGATTTTTAAATGAAGGGTGATTTTCTCCCAAAGCAAGTTTGGCTCAGTTCCTCAGATGGTCCAGCGGTGTGCGGCCAACTTTACAGTTTGCCAAACATGTTCCCTTTGTCTTTATTATTTTGCTTAATCCTCGTCACAATTTTTGACCACAAAAGAACTGAGGTTCAGAAAGCTTTAGAAATCTGCCCAAAGTCCGTGGCTGGGAGGGCTGGGATTCCACCTGGCCTTTGAATCTGGGAATGCAGGGAAGGGAGGGCGGGAGGGGGGAATCTTGCAAATTTCGCTGGGTGGGGGGCTGCTTGAGCAGCCCACTTCAGACAATGGGTCTGATCCGTCCTAGATGCCAAGCCAACAAGAAGGGGCCCATTTCAGCCCGCAGCCCCATTCCCTCCTTGTTTGCCTGGACACACCCTCCCCTCTCGGAGTCCGAGGACCCCTGGCATCCGGGCACATCTACAGAACTTGCAGAACAGCCTCTTCAGGCAGCTGAAGTGCAGCCGCCTCTTAGCAGATGGTGGTTAATAATAGGCTTTGTTCTCTAGGTTCTTCTATTTTCAGCCACCGAATACAATTTATAAAGGAAAAAAAATACGCACTACCATCTCCCCCCACCCCTTATCAGATCTCTTATAATTATAGAATAAGGTGCCTGCGAACTCCCAGGGAGCTGGTTTCCATGGCAATGACAAGCTATTATATTCTAAAGGCCAAGCTAGAACTCCGCCCCCTCGTCCTCGCCACTGCAGTGCATCTTGTTATTGCAGTGTTCCAAAATAAACTTGCTGCCTAATCGTAAATCCCATATAATTAGAGATGAGCTAATCGTTACCCCGCTACCTTGTGCGGCCCACTCATCATGCTAGCAGTTTCTGGAACAACGATGCTGACGGACTGTTTGATGTCAGAACAGACCTTCCTCCCCCAGGAACTGGGTGCAGCATAAATCCATGTATGGCTGGGGACCCTCCAACCGGAAAGGCCCCGTGGGTTACGTGACCTGTTCTGGGTGCTACAGCCAAGGACAGGGGCTGCTTAGGTAGTGACTGGCCGCTAGATTTCTGGCTCTCCAGCTCTCCGTTGAAGAGGAGCAGAGAAATCTCTTTGGAGGGTTGTGTTGGTCTCCCTCTCATACTCTGTGGTCACCCGCTGTGACTGGCTTCAGGGCAGGGCATGTGACACTCAGAAGGAAAGGAATTTCTTGCCTCTCCTCCTCCCATGTCTTATCCTGCTTCTTAGCCCCTCTTTTGTAGACCTGAGGTGGATTTCAGCACACTTAGTGTCTTGGGCTTGTGGGTTTTGTTCTCCTCCATGAGGGATCATGGTCTAGTTTTCAGCAGGTGGGGTCCCCAGCAGGCATTATTGTCAGTGCAGAGGTTCTTAGGAAGTTCCACTCTCTTGGGAACAGATGATGATACATGAAAAAGGGAACAGGTAATTTCTGGTAAGTGCTATGGGGAAACCCAACCAGGGCTGGTGTGTTAGAATGTGTTTGGGGTTTTGGGGGGCTCCCTCTAATCTTTGTTCAGAGACCTGGAAAACAAGAGGGCCGCTTGTAATTTACCCGTTCAGGGGTCTAATCTGCTTCATGTCATTGAAATACCCATCACGTGCAACCGGGTTTGCTACGGGACTTTGAAAGTGCCACTGGCTTGGGTTAATCACATCTGTGATGGATCTTCCCTGGCCCCTCCAGGTCCACTCCCGGTGCTCCTCCTCCTGGGTCTCTGCCTTCCACCAACAGGCACCGGTGGGTTCTATGGTATCTTCCTGGTCTTAGCAGGCGGGAGGCTCTAGCAGGAACTGGAGGATGGTGGCGCACGGTGAGCGTCAGGGTGGTGTTCCCTGTGGGCCCACTGAGCATGGCTGCTGCCCTATATGGAGGCCACAGGTGCTTCCGGGTGGCCCTCTCTAGAGTGCTGCCCTTTCTGAGTCCTGGCACTTGCTCCCTGCCCTTGTCCCATTAGGCTTAGGGGTGACATCTCCCAACTCTTGTCAACCGAAGGATGTTTGATCTTCCATGTGGGTGTGGTTTAGTTACACCAGCCATCTCCACTGCACACAGCACCTTCGTTACATGGCAACACCCCGGGTTGAACATGCTTTCGTTTTCCTTTCTGGGCCCTGGCTGATTCAGTCTCCCTCCCATTTTCGCCAGCTTTCTCTGTGTCTTAGCTCTCGTTGCCCACCCTCGGTGCTTTCCCCCTTTCCCTCTGCCTCTTGAGATCTTACCCATTCAAGGCCCAGCTTAAGTCTCACCTGGTCTCACCCACCTTTTTTCTTTTCCAAACTCCTACTTTTCTAGGAATCAGCCCGCTATAGCTTAGCAGTCGCTTCCCTATTCTCTAGTAGTTTCCTGTCTGTGGATTTAATTTCCCCAGCTAGACTTTAACATTCTGCAAAGACAGGGACCATGTCAAGGTGTTTTTCTGTCCATGACTCACAGAGTGCTGGGGGCCCCTTATGTGCTGGAGGGTCTCCCTGGTTGGCTGTGTGAGTCTACCGCTGCCTGGGCCCGGCCTCAGACTGCGCGAGCTGCCAGGTCACGAATGTCAGGGCAGGAAAACATATTTAGTTGTTTGATCCAAGTGTCCTAATGCCGGGATCTTGGTGAAATAGCACTATGTGGGGATCATACTTTTTTTTTTTTCTGTTTCCTAAGACACGGTAGATAATTTCAAAGACAATTGTAACAAAAACACTAAAGCTATTTAGGAAAATACATTGCAAATCCACAGAAAGGAGCAATTACTAAAGAGGAAGTGGGAGAAGGGACTGGAAATCTCCATCAAGAAAGTTTGTATAGGAACTGGGTAGTCAGTGCCACAGGAAAGTGAAAGTAAATAAACGCTTCCAAGAGATCCTAACACCCAGGAGTGGGATCGCAGGTAGGGCTGCATCCTATATTTTTAGACTCTTTAGAATCCCAGGAGACATAAATGAAATCAACAGATGTTGTTGCTTCTTTTGACTGCAGAACAAAAATGTGGCTGATTTTAAAGTATTGCTAGAGAATAATTCATTGAAAAAACAAGACTCAGAGGGTTGCCCAGGAGATTAAAATCAGGGGACGGAAGAAAACAAGAGGCAAAAAACAAAAATCCAACCAGATCAATGAGTATAGCTTCCCAGCATGCTATAATAATACACTGATTTTTAAAAAATTAATTGACACAACTGTTAATTGTACCTTTGCAACTTGATTATGGGATTTCTTAAACAACACCCCACTAATAAGGAGCTTTGACACATTTGGTCCTGTTCCGATACCTGCTCTGTGCTCAGGATATCTAAAGCAATATTGGATTAATTTTTCTGGCCTCTGGCAGCTGGATTAATTTAAGGCTTCACTGGAATGGGACAGGTCACCACAGGTTGAGCTATAAAAGCTGACTCCAGTGTAATTTTGCTTTGCAAAATGCTTGGATAGTTTGTCCATCAAAATTAAAAATGATCCTTTGGTGATATTTCCATTTATTGCAGAAAGTAAATTTGTTTGGGGGTCTTTTCGGGGAGACGATCTTATTCAGATACTATTCCCAGATTTAATTCTGGATTTCCTTTCATGGGGCTGGGGAAGGCAGGCAGGACTGAGTTGGGACCTTCCTAATAGAGTGTGCTACGTCATTTCAAAATAGAGCACTCAGCTCTGGCCTCCAGAGGCTCCCGTGTGCCAGCAGATGCCCTCTCCAGAAGCCACAGAAGTATCCATTAAGGGCAGAACACTGGCCAGCAAAGGAATGGCACTCAGTCAGAGTGGGTCCATAGCAAAATGATGCTGATGTCGAGGAGGTACTGTCCCCGCTAGAGAGGGTTGGAGCAGTGGAAGAAGATAAAAATGGTGAATGCTGTGTTACAGACTCAGACAATCTGAGAACTGATAGGACATAATCTCTGAGGTTCCCCAGAAGTACTTGGAATTGGGGGACTTTCTGAGTTGGCCGAGATACATATCAGCAGATGGGGCAGGAGCCGGAGAAGCATGGCAAACGGAGTTAGGGAATTTAGAATGGAGAGACAACCTGGCTAGCAGGCCGCTTGGGGATATGATAATAATGGTTTATACTTTGCTTGTTGATTCTGAAGTAACTTAGACATTCAAGTGAAATGTTCTTTGCGTTCTTCATCAGAAGAGGGATGGTTGACTATTTGGAGTTTTAAAATGACATAATTCCTTTATCAGGGGAGCTGTTTAAACACTAAGCAGTCATTTACACATTAGTATAAACAAAAGGTCTACAAATAGATTTTGGTAGGAAGGGAAAAATAAGGAGCCACCGTCAGTGCTGATGGCAAAGTGGTTATCACTGGGGAAGAAATTCAGCCACAAAGGGAGCTCGAAGGCTCTAAAGTCTGTCTTTGTGATAAAGCCCGAGGCCTGCTCTGCTGTATTATTTCTCTATCAGATCTCTTAATTTTATTTCCAAGCTTATGAGGAAACAAATATGTCAAAATCTATCCCTTTTAGACTCTTATATCTCGCTATAATTCTAAATATTCCTTTTCATTTCAATATATTTAATATTATTTCTTTTTTACATTGTATTTTGAGATACCAGTTTATATATTTATATGATAAATGTATTGATATATATTTATTGAGATATAATTTACATATCACAAAGTTTAGCCATTTTAAGTGTACAATTTATGATTTGGGGGGACTTTATTGAATGTACAACCATTACCACAATCCAGTTCTAGAACATTTTCATTTCCCTAATGACATCCCTAATGCTTATTTAATATTAATACTCATTCCTAGCATTACCTTTACTGTGGAAGATGGGAATTTGAGACATGTTCTAAGTTCTTCAGAGCAGCGAGTGGTAGAGAACATTATCCTTGAGTTCTGGCACTGGGATGGTATGAGTCCTAATCCCAGCTCTTCCACTTAGGGAGTTTATTTAATCACTCTGGGCATCAGTTGTTCTCCTGAAAACTGCAATTAATAATATTTGCCTTGTAGGATTATTCAGATGATTAGAGATAACATATACAAAGCACCTGTCACATAATAGATGTTCAATGAAATTATTTCATTACAAATATATACATGCTTGAAAACAATAGGAATTGATTGGCTGCAGGGACTGGATTCTGAGGCTTATTATTTTACTATTTTGTAACTTAATCAGTGGAAGGGGGTAGGAAGGAGAAAACACAATTTATTTGTAATAGATATTGACTGCTTTTAACGATCAAATGCATTTTAAAAACTTAATTTCTTTTGATTTACATTGCTCAATCCTTTTCTCGAACTACACAGAGGATTTCTTTCCAAAGAGCTTTTCCAAATGGCTTGACCCCCCAGACCTTACCCCAACTGAACCCCGTCTTCTGCAGTTTCATCTTGCTTTCTTCTGAAATGGATTTGAAAAAAAATAAGACCTTGGCTTTGGCTTTTCAGAGCCTGGTAGTGATTTTCTCTTCTGGTATGAAATTTAAGACCCATAAAATGCAGTTGCCATTTCCTGTGGATGATCTGCTTCTGTGTTCTGATTTCATATTTATTGCCGTATGAATCAAGATCCCAATAAGTTGCTCCGTTGCCCTGTGTTATTGATGTAGTGCCATCCATTTATGTCAGGGAGTTGGGCTTGTTGCTAGGTACCTGGGAAACCAAATGTGGCCACTAGGGGACGCCTCTCTCCCAGAGTCTTGTCCAGGGTCCGCATTGGGAACCCTGAGAGAGCTGCTTCAGTGTGCCTCCTCTTCCTCCCTGATGGACTCCCCCACAGGTGAGGAGCACCGTTATGCCCAGTTCTTCCACCTTAACCAGTGCCCACACTGGCTAAGGTGGAAGAGTGGGCAGGGAATGAATGGGAGCTCTCTGCCACTTTGAATTTTGGAGTCCCTTCATGGCTTATCCTGGGAAAGCGTTTTTGTTTTTAATCTGCTTTGCCGGAATCACTAGAGCATGCTTGCTAAAGACACAGGTTCTTGAGAATTTCCCTCTCTAGACAAAGTGAAGCAGAATCTCAGAGAATGAGGTTCAGAAGTCTGCATTCCTGACATGCTCTCCAGGTGATTTTAATGCACATCAAAGTTAGGGCCTTGAAAAGGTAAGCTGTTCTTGGAAAACACTTTTTTTTTTATTAGTCTTTCTCCCCAAAACCAAATCCAAAACCAAAACAGAAGTCTTTGGAGCCACCGGAATATACCATTAGGTCTCCAAATTCATCCTTATCCTCTGTGGAGGAATGATTCTTCCATCTCTGCCTGCCTTCAAGGACTACTTTGAATTTCAGAAGTGGGACTTAAGGAAAGCAGTGTTGAAGTAATCATTGATATTATTAATAATTAGCAGATGTAAATAATTTCTTTAAAAGAAAGGGACTTTATATTGGTTTCCTAGGGCTGCTATTAAAATACCGCCAACTGAGTGGCATAAAACAACAGAAATTTATTCTCCCACAGTCATGGAGGCCAGAAGTTTGAAATCAAGGTGCTGGCAGGACCGTGCTTTCTTGAAGTCTCTGGGAAAGAATGTATTTCTTGCCTTTCTCTTAGCTTCGGGTGTTGGCAGCAATCTTGGCATTCCTCAGTTCATAGCTGCATAACTCCAGTCTCTGCCTCTGTTATCACATGGCACTCTCCCCTCTGTGTGTCTGTGTCTTCTCTTCTTCTTATAAGGACACCTGCCATGTTGAATTAAGGCTCACCCTAAAGAACTCATCTTAACTCCATTCCATCGGCAAAGACCTTATTTCCAAATACAGTGGAATATCTACTGGGGGGACACAGTTCAACCCATAGCAGACATATCATTTCCTACAACTGATCTATCTTCCCAGCCCACTGAGTAGCAAGGAAAAACTAAATTTAATCTAGTCCAGTAAAAGCAGTCCAATCCAATAATTTAAATAGTCTATTCATTCTGTGCAGGCATGAGTCAGATAAATGCTCAGTCTTTCTTATTTCCTCCCCCTTTTCTTATATCATCACAAAATGATAGCTAGAGGTTTAAGGGGTTGAGTTTATATGACTTCATGGTTGTGGAGAAGGCTGACTCACTCTGTCCCTGGATCCTTGCTGGTGTCTGCTGTAGGATGACAGCCCCAGTCTGCTGTGGCGGTCGTTTCCACTGAAGTAAGACTGGTCCTATCTGACTTTTTGGGATTATATGCTGGCATCCTCCTCTGAAGTCCCATAATCTTGGCCATTAGTCCCTGACATTTAGAGATCTCTTCCTCATCACAAAGACTGGCTTCTAGGCTATTACTTTATTAAAGGAACCAAGAAAATTAGCTTTGAAACTCAACGCTGATCAATGACCTTTTTGTTTCTGGTTATGGTCAACCTTCTATCCTGAAGGAAATGACACTCATGGTTTAGTTTCTGTCTGCAAGGGAACAAGATATATGGGCAAATAAAAACCATGTGATATGTTAGTTAGCTTTGCAATGTAACGAACCATCCCAAAGCCCAGTGGCTTAAACCTGTGGTCCACAGCATGTTTTTTTAGGGCCCACAAGTTAAGAATGGCTTTACATGTTTAAAATGTTTAAAAATCAAAAAAGGATATGCAACAGAGACTATATGTGGCCTGTGAAGCCTACAATATTTATTATCTTATTCTTTGCCAACCCTGGCTTAAAACAAAAAGCATTCATTATTGCCCACAAGTCTCTGGGTTCTTCAGCTCCTGGATGGACTCCTTCCTGCATCTGATGCCAGCTGTGGGTCAGGCAGGCAGCTCAGCTGATCTTGGCTGGTTTTTCTCACGTTGTTTAGAGGTTGGCTGGCTGTGGACTGATTTAGAACGGGCTTGGCTGGGACAAATGGGCTCTTGTCCATGAGCTCTCTCACCCTCTGTCCTGGCCTTACTCACACGGCAGAGGTAGTATTCTGAAAGAGAGCAGAAATGAGCAAGCTCTCTTGAGGCCAGACTTGGATTTGACACATTTTCATTTCTGCCACGTTTTGTTGGCCAGGGATCCCAGCCCAGATCCCAGGGTGGGGAAACAGACTCCATCTCTTGATAGGAGGAGCTGCAAAGTCACGTGATAAAGTGTGTGAATACGGAGAGTGGTGAAGATTTGAGTCCATTTTTACAATCAGTTTACCACGTATGGGTTATTATTTTTTAAATATTGCCCCAGTAGCAAAAAAGATAATTTATCTATTAATATTTTCTCAAATATTCCTTGTGATCTTAAGACCCACCTGTGTAGAAGCAATAAGTGCTTCTGACTTGATTTAGAGAACATTAGGAACTTTTGTGCCTTCCTAAAAGAACTTTTAGGTTCTACAACCCTAAGGTTAAGAGTTTTAAAACTTCACCCTAGCTAGGGCTGTCTTATTTTTTCATCAGAAACATTTTCTCTTCCCATTCCCAGATTCCTCCACTTGGAGGAGGAGACAGGTTAGTTTTATTTCATCAGTTATTTAATTAACAATAATACTGTATTTTCTTATCCCTTCAATTCATGATTTCTGAAATCTGAGTTGCTTTAAGGAGTCCTCAAGAGGCAACTCCAAGATACCTACTTGTCTCCTCCATGAGGTTGCTGTGAGGTACCTCTTTTTAAGAGATTTTTTTTTTTAAATTTCTAAATTGGTGCCTGGGAGAACCATCTAGAATTTCATCCCAGCCAACTACAAGATGAGTTTATCACCAGACTTCCCCTAGCCCAATCTTCAAAGTTTGTGACTCAGCTTTTCTTTGTTGGAAGTCCCATGACTTTTGCTTGGTGCTGTCTTAAGAGGGAAACTAAAGCAAACCATAGAGATCCAATTCCCCGACTCTGGAGTCTAAAGGAACATCCAGCCTTTCTTGGATACACCACAGCCCACTGCCTTGAAGAAGAGACAGGCCAACCTCTTCTTGGCTGTCTGCCACATCAGGGAGCTCCCTGCCTATGGAGACAGTTTAGATCAATGCAGACTCTGCATAGAGTTCCAAGATACTCTGAAAAATGTCTAGGAGATAGTAACCACTGATTTTTAAAGCATGACTTAGGGGCAATCATCTAGTTGACAAAGTAAGGAAGCCGAGCCAATTCAGAGCCTGCCTGAGGGAATGGTGGCACCCACTCTGTTGGGGAAATACTCTACTCTTGAGCATTCTTTCCAAATTCCAGTTGTAAAAATCAAGCCTTTCCCAAAGCTCTAAAAATGAGGCCTGGAATATAAATTCCCTGGTGGTTTCCCTAAAAAGCTGGTGGCTAGTGGAGGGAATGGGGGTGGTGTACTGAGGACAGACACCTGTGTTTGTTTAGCCCTGTTGTGGGAGGCAGGAGGGAGAGGCTGGAGCCAGGGGGAGCGAGGGAGCGTTGCTCACCAGGAAGACGCTCACGTGTATGGAGTAGGCTGCTCAAAACTGTGCAGAACCTGGTGGCCTTGAAAAATTATTTTCAAGGTTGTCATATGTGACAAGTTACAGATTCCCTAACCAGTTTCCCAGTATCCAGTCTCCCTTTCTTCCTTACACAGAATCCAATTTTGTTTGGGGCAGTACCATGCCCAGCTAAGAATGCCTGCTTTGCCAGACTCCTCGCAGCGGATGGTGGCCATGTGGTGCAGCTGAGGCTGATGGGATGTGAGAGGACATCTGCTGGGAACTTGGAGAAAGCTTTTTTGCTTTTCTGTTCCAGGTTCTTCTCCCTTTTCCTTTCCCCTTCCTTCTTTGTTCTGCCTGTAATATAGACGTGAGGCCAGGGGGCGTAGCATTTGTCTCTATGACAACTACAAGGCAATAAGCTTGGACAGAAGTCCCCACCCTCGGGATTCACTCCCTGGGCAGCTGCACCAGCTCAGCACTGCATCCTTGGGCTTCTGGTGTGTGAAAATAAGCCCCTGTGTGTTTAAGAAAACATTGGTTGAGTTTTTCCGTTACTTTGAGTCCAACACAGTTCTTATCGATTATCTTAGGGTGTTTTGTGCTGCTATAACAGAATACCTGAGACTAGGTAATTTATAATGGACAAATGTATTAGCTCACAGTTCTGGAGGCTGGGAAGTCCAATATCACGGTATTCTATGTGGTGAGGGCCTTCTTGCTGTGTCATTCCATGGTAGAAGGTGGAATGGCAGAGAGAGAAAGCCAACTCTCAAGATTCTGTTTATTGAGGTATTAAACCTACCCATGAGGGTGGAGCCCTCGAGGCCTAATCACCTCTTAAAGGCCCCACCTCCCGTACTATTTTATTACCACTGGTGATTAAATTTCAACATGAGTGTTGGAGGCCACAAATGTTCAAACCATAGCACCAACGTAGAACGTGTGCTATGCAACATGGCTTTGTGAATGTTCTTGCCTTTTAGCTTGATACCTGAGAGTCAAGGGTTGACTTTAGGCCCGGGTGACCTCAGAAGCAGTCTTCTCATAGTGTCGTTTTTCAAAACTACAGAGTTAAGACAAACAAAGGATGCTGTGTCTGTGAGGTCCCTGACCTGGGAGACACCATCTGGGCTGGGGTACCTGTGAGTTGCCGTGCTGACCCGGGCCTGCAGGATGAAGGTGGTAGAAACGATTGGTGGGAAACCAAGGTTTACACCTTGACCCACACAGCTTGGCTGTCATCCATGGCAGCTACGCGTGTCCCATGCGGGTGAGGGGGCAAAAGAAGCTGTGCCCTTGGTTGGCTTCCGGGCTTCCCTACGAACTGGGAATGCTGCCCCTGCTGTATCTCCGGTTCTGTAGCCTTCCGTAAAGCTAAGTCAACACAGTGCTAGATGGAAGCTTATCCGTGTCCTGTGAGTCTGCCTGAACCATAACTGCTGCGCCAGACCAAGACCCAAAGGATTTTATCAAGACTAATTAGCAACATCTTCTCCCCCGCTTATAATAATCATTTTCTTAACCTTGTATGTGGTCTCTTTGTGTTGCTTCAAATACACATGTGTATATATATTTTTATACATATGTGTATATGTATATTTTATGGGTTGTGGTATAAATAAATACAGCTAAAAAGCTTTCCTCATCAATGGCAGTTGCCTCCTGTTAGACCCTCAAATGTCGGATCTCCAGGAAGAGCTGATGTGAACCTGTGTGGTAAGGAACATTCCACCTGTAGTGGGCTGAGGCAGCACTGAGACCTGAACATGGGCTTTGAAGATAGACCTGAAATGAAATCCAGGTGCTCCCAGCTAGAGCTACAAGGCTTTGGGGGATTTATTTACCTCCCTGAGCCTGTCAGTTGCCTTATTTGTGTTTGGGGAATAAGTCTCTGTGCAGATTAAATGAAATAATATAGATATAATATCAAACGTAGTCCTGACGCAGGCACTGCTACAGACTTCCCCCAATGCTATTTTTCTTCCTCCTTTGGAGTCTGTAACAGCAACATCAATGTCATGCTTTTCCATTTACTGTGCAGTGGGGTTAAGTGCATGGACGTCGAAGTCTGACCACCGGTTTAAATCCTTGTTCTGCTCCTTGGTAGCTGCGTGACTGGCAATTGATTTAACTTCTTTATGGCTTGTTTGCTTTATTTGTAAAATGGGCCAGTAATAGTAATACTTCGTAGGGTTGTTGTGAAGGCTGCAGAAGATGAAAATCAAGCGTTTGGCACAGTACATGGCACATATTAAGGGCTAGTAAAAAGTTAAAAAAAGAAAATTTTACAAGAGCTTCGGTTTTGTCTCCTGGTCAGCAGCACCTGTGGCTGACAGCCAGGACTCAAAGCCAGGCCTCCTGACGTGGAGTTTCTCTGTGCCTGGCACTGTGCTCAGCTCTAGGGATATAAAGCATGAAAGAGATGCAGTTTCCACTCTTGATTTCAGGAAGCTCAGGGTCTACAGTGGGTGTTCAGGAAACGAGAATATTGAGGTAGGTCCCCAGCTCCCAGGCCGCACCGGCCCGCAGCCTGTTAGGGACTGGGCTGCAGAGTTTTGCCGTGCCATCCCCCCTACCCTGCCCATGGAAAAATTGTCTTCTTCCATGAAACCGGTCCCTGGTGCCAAAAAGGTTAGGGACCACTGCTTTAATGCCCCCAATTGTTTGGATTTCACTGTCCCTGAGGACAAGGAAGATACCCCCGAATC
>CAUYSK010016510.1:0-39658 GCA_963575035.1 Avahi laniger | reverse complement strand
GTTCCAGCCTTTTCCAGGAGTATATAAGAGGTGCTATGTCACCATTGTTTCTTAAAGCTGAATAGTACTCCATGGTATACATATACCACAGTTTATTAATCCACTCATATATCGATGGACACTTGGGCTGTTTCCACATCTTTGCAATTGTGAATTGTGCTGCTATGAACATTCGAGTGTAGGTGTCTTACTAAGGTATCCCAAGAATGGAAAAATAAGCACCACATGTACTCACCGTCAAATTGGTATTAACGGATCGATTCATAAGTGCATATATAATAATTGCATCTATTAGATATTGGGCAGGGGGGAGGGGGGAGGAGGGAGGAGGGGACGGGTATATGTGTACACAAAGAGTGCAATGTGCACCACGCAATGGGATGGACATATTTGAAACCTGGACTGAGGAGGGGAGGGGGGGCAGGGGCAACACACGTAACCTAAACATCTGTACCCTCATATTATGCTGAAATAAAAAAAAAAAAAAAAAGAAAAAAAAAAAAAACAACCCATATTCTCAAAGGAAAAAAAACCTCAGAGGCTCAGGTTAAAAGAATAACTCACTTTTGTGGCTTTCCCAGTGACTTATTCCACTCACAGCAGGCAAAGTTCTTCCGAAGGTCCGTGGAATCATCGGGGAGTTTGGGAGTTTTAAAATAGAGATTACCTTGCTCTACCCCACAGAGAGTGGATTTAGTAGGTTGGGAGTGGGACCTTGAGAGGAGAATTTTTGATGAGCATCTTTACCTGAGTCAAACTCAAAAGGTCATTTGAAACACCCTTAGAAATATATTAAGTGTGATACGGTCAAATAAATCCCTGTGTTAGTTACATAGCTAACACAACCCACCTCTTTTTCATATTCTTTACTCCTTTTTTCTGCATGAACCACTCATTTTACCTAAAGTTGAGATATGATTTCATTGTCTGAGAAGTTAAACCGGAACTGGAGGATTTAAAAAGCAGCTTCCATTATCAAAATATCATATTGAGTAAAAAAAGCAAGGTGCAAATAGTATGCTACCATTTTCGTAAGAAAGAAGAGGAAGTAAGAATACACACACAAACATCTGCAAGAGGAAATACAATATAGATAACACAGAAACTAAAGAAATTGCTTTATTATTTAGGATGGGTGGATATAAAGTGAAAACAATAATAAAGGGAATGATACTTTTCTAAGTTTACTTTTCACTATAGTTTTGATTTTTAAAACATATTAATATTTTACATATTCAAAAAAGTATTAATTCAGCAAGTATAAATTCCTGTAATTGAATACAAATAGAAACTCATAAATCAAATTTCATAACAAATTGATAACATCAACACAAAGAAGTAAAACCAGAACTAATTCAAGTAAATTTTGAACACTGTACTATGACTGCATTCCACGTTCAATGATATATTTTCTAAAGACAAAAATAAACTGTTATTGTTATCAAAAGTTTTTGAAACCATTTTGTCTGCAGTTTAGAAGTGAACAAACAAGCAAATTTGTTGGTGTTTTGAGGGAATGGAGTTCTTATTGCAGGAGAGTGGAGAGATAAATATGGCAAAGGGGAAGGAGAAGAACTCTGTTGTGTTGGATTAGAATTGAACTTACCAGTATGAACTCATAACTTTACCAAAACATATATTTATTTTCTGGGTACAATGAAAAAGTTTAAAAGCAATTACACTTCAGTAGCAATGAATGTACTTATTATCCTGATCTTGGTTCCTAACTCATTTTCCAAAGGAACAAGGGCTCCCTGGAAAACTGTTTGACTTCAATTCTGGGACAAGGTAAGCCTGGGTATTGAGTTGCATCAAAAAGTAAAGACGTGCTCAGACACTGGAGGAAAATATCAAAAAACACAGAAGCAAGCATGAAAGGACTTCCATGGCCCAAATTTGGAACAACTGGAATATCAAAATAAATAATGGCAGGAATGAATCCAATGTTTTGTATTAATAGATTTACTTTTAAAGCTCTGTGAGCCCATAATGGTACCAAAAACAATGGGGGTGAATGTAGAGGAGAGAAGAAATTTCCTAACAAAAGAATAGCAAATCCTAAATGTAGAAAGAATATAGAATGATGATTTTCTAAGGCTATTAATCACAACTGTAATAATCGATTCAAGTAAAAATCATCAAAGCATGCTAAAACTATTGTGTAAAATAGTGATCTACATAATTGCTCAATTTCAGAATATTTATTAATTATAGAGAGAACACGGTACATTTACAATGGAGAAATCTGGCAGCATCACCTTAACTAAATGATCAAACTTACAATCACCATGTTTGACAAACTGACAACATATGCCTCCTGATGTGATGAACTAGAAATGACTTAACATCCTGCCAGCAATGTTTAACCTTGTTCTAGTCATGAGGAAGCAATTAGATAAATTCAAATTGAGAAACAGTCTGTAAAACAAATGACTTTTCAAAAATATCAATGTCTTACAAGTTAAAAAAAAAACAGAGTCTAGGCACAGTTCTAGATTAAATGTTACTAAGAAGACAAGACAACTAAATGTAATGTATAATTCTTACTGATCTTGGGTTCTAAAAAAATTATAATAGACATTATTGGGGCAACTTGGAAAATTTGAGTGTGGATTGTATACTATATCATAGTACAAAGTGAGGTTAAAATTTTCTTAAAATGATCAATTCTATTGTGGATATGTAAGAGAATGACTTTATTCTTGGGATAAGGTCATTTATTACAGTAGTCAGAATTGAATGAAACATATTGATGCCTGCCCCTTAATAGTTCACCAGAAAGAGAAAGAAAATGAGATAGAGATAGAAAGCAAATGTGACAAAATATTAACAGTTGGTCAATCTTAGTAAATAGTATAGGTGCTCATGTTACTGCTGTAGCAACTTTTCTATACATTTGAAAATTTTGAAAATAAAGAGTTGGGTGAGGAAGGAAAAGAGCAAAAACTAAAGAAGGTAGTGTTGGTTACAACCAGTATTAGTTGCCAGATGGTGTGATGGACACCTTCACTCACCAGTTATTGGGGTGGGCATGAGCCTGCTAATAGCCACATTAATTAATTAGCCTTTGCATTTGGGCTTTCTCTCATCCCCCACCCCTCACCAGGCTGTGCTTAGTTAGGTCCAGTAGCGGAAGAGAGGAAGAGGATATGGAGAGTGTTCTCTGTTTTACCATCTCAAAGGGATATTCCCGCTTCAAGCACCTTTCCAGAGGGCTAATGGGCAACAGAGCCTTATTACCATCCTGGGATAAGTTCAATTTTTTTTTATGATAGTAATTTGTTACACCAGTTTGCCACTTGTCTGCTGCTTCCTTGTTAATCCAATAATCTATATGAGAAAAGCAATTTGACGTACCTCCTTCCCATCTGCTGCCCATCATCCAATCTATATCTTAACTATCAGTGATTTATTAATGGTGTCTGCATTAAGCACATCTCTGCTCCAATCGCCCTCCTTCTTGGCCTCCTGCTTGGACACACTTACTGAATGTGTAAGAAGGCAAACTCAGCATGGAGATTAAAAGCAGCTATGGAATAGTAACTAAGCCACAATTCTTGGCTTAGTTTGCTCCTTTTAAACAATTAACATTTATGCACATCCACACACTAAGCAGATTTATTTCAGAGCCAGCCATAAGAAATGTAAGAAAGCAGGATATTTTTCATCATGCTTTTTACTCAGCGCCCAACCTTGATTTCCTTAGCTGGCTGAAGCTAGTCATTGGCCCCTGTGCCCCAACTGAATTATGCACGCCTCACCCTAACCTCCTGGATGCCCATTCACACGAATTGAGGGCCTGCATGAGCCCTGGAGTCTGATCTCTTTCCTGCAGAGACCAAAGGAGCAGGTAGCTATGGGTTGGATGAGCTGAAGCAGCTCTGAAGAAGGGACTTTGTTCTTGAAGGTGTGAACCTGGTCTCTGCACATCAGGGCGTTACCTGTGATAGCTGAGCTTAAATTTCGTCAAGTCACTCTGGCCTACTCAGAAGAACAAAGCCTCTAGGATGACACTCCCTGAGGAGGGACATAATGGAATTGGGTGGGAGAAAATGATGGTGCACAGCAGTGTCTGCTGTCTGCTGTGGGCTGAGCATGCCATTCACTTAGATTCTATACTGTTCTTTGCCTGTAGAAGCTTGACACACATGGCCCAACCTAAAACCTATGGCAAGAGAAGAAACATGGACATAGGATGGAAATCTCAGGAGTCTGTTGCTACGTCTATCTATTTACAGATTCCACATAGTGGGAGTCCATATTGCATGGTGGTTAGCTCATTGGCTAAGTTTGAACTCTGGCTGTGCAATTTGCTATCTCTCTGCTGTATAGCAAGTTCATGAACTTGTTCAAGTTTCAGTTATTTCTGTAAAATGGTACTATTATTGCTACCTCATAGGGTCATGATCAACAGTAATATGATCAAACTGTAAATTGTTTTTATTTTTCATTTCTCATCAAATCTGATTTGATTTTTATTTCTGTATTGACTCTCCTTTAAAAAAACAAAACAAAACTTTTTTGTGTGTGTGCCCTGGGAGTCCTGCTTGCATTTGCCTTGCTTTCTTTGGTTCAATTTGCTTTAAGTTGGCTTTTACCTGTCTTGTTGGGCTGTTTTCAAGTTTCCATTCCCTAATGTTCCAGATATCTCCATTCCAGGCAGTGGCTCTGAACTCTCTGCTGGGTGAGTGGGGTATAGTTGATGGTGGGAGGGAGCTACCAATAAATTGAGGGGCACTTTCCTGAGCTGATGAGTTTTAAGGAAAGGCAAGTGAACAAAAGACAATGATCCTGACTCTGTTGTCTACATCCCTTTCCTTCTAAAATCAAGGGTGGCATCTAACTGGTCATCCTTTTAAACTCACCCAGAAATGTGCCTTGTAAGACAACAGTTCTAAACCTGGTATATTGTATTCTATTTCAGAATCGTCTACAATTCATGATTTGGCACAGCAGTTGTTGACATAAATATTTTGTCCTTACAGCTAAATGCCAATTGCCCAAGGTTAGGAATTGTCTGATTACATTTCTATCCCCCATATAGAACTCAGCACAGTGCATTGGCTCAGTAAATAGTCGATAGCACTTGAGGAAAGTGACTATGGTTTTAACTTTGTGAGCAGAATATATTTTGCTATGATTTCTTTTCTTTGCATCATTTTCTCTTAAAACTCTTTACCGTGAAACCTTTTCTTCTATCCAAGAGTCACATTTCTTTCTAAAGAAATCATCCCCTTCCATCTTTTCTTAATTAACAGCCTTTTCCAGTACTTTTTTTCCCCTCTCTGTGACAGTTCCCACTATTGTCTGTTTGCAGCTGTTATATGGTTGAGAAACTGAGTCGACATGCTAATGAGAGCCTGGTGTGTGGGAGGAGCACCTTTAAATTCTCCTGGACTGGCCGGGCAGCCTGTTCCTACTTACAATTTCTAAAATAAGCTTTAGTTGGCAGCCAGGGGTTGGGTTATTTTCAGTTTCTTTCTGTGGAGGAAGTTCTTGCTTGGACTAGCTATCTGTGCTTCTATTTAGGAACAAATAAACAGACTGCTATTCCCAAACTCCTCATGTCTACACCAAACTTTAAATTGCCTGATCCACTGTGTTCACAAACTTGTCCAGATGACTGGAAACCAGCTGTGGTTTACGTGTTTATTTCAATTAATCAGTTAATTTAGCAAATTATTGTGTGTGTGTGTGTGTGTGTGTGTGTGTGTGTGTGTGTGTGTGTTTTGCTTGTTTGTTTGGTTTTTGGTCCACATCCAGTTTCTTCCTACATTAGCTGTTATCTCATGACTGAAATTAAAAACCTCCGTCAGGGAATTTTGAACACTTCACCATTGTTGATTTTTCTTCCCAGAAGCTTTGAAAAAAAAATTATATCTATAGCTTGTTTTCCAAGAGAGGTTACAGAGGTGTTCGAATTTCCTATTGTCTGGGATGACACTCTGTAGTACTGATCTGAGATTCTCATTTTGAGTCATGTATTGCAGACAGTAGGTTGGAATCAAACTAGTTAATCCCCCTCTGGTATGTTTTGCAGCTGTTAGAATTTCATGACCTTTATACAAAGACACAGAATCTCACTGATCAGAGAACAAGCTGGAGGGAATAGGCTGGAGGCCTGGAGAGATGGCAGGCTTTGAACAAGACATAGGTGGTTGCCAACCATCTTGTTAATGTGGGCATGGTCTCAATGATACAGACACTTTTAGTTTTCCAATCTATCCTATGAGTATTCTTTTTTCATGGAACTTCTAAGGTGGCTTTTTTTCAGAGAATAAAAGAATGGCCTGAAGTGGCCATGCCTAAAGAAGTAAGTGGCCTACATTATACTTAAGACAGCAGTTTAAGTTCTTTCTATTTTGGGGACTTTTTGGAACATAAACACTTTGTCCATTAAAGACAAGTAGACCGTATGGCAGAAGATAGATCTGTGAGGTTTCTTTGACATATTCTCTACCCTGCTGCTCACTGGGCATAGAAGAGAACTGTGGAAAAACACAAACACCTCATTTTTGTCACTCTCTTTCCCTGAGGAGGTAGGAATAAGGGACAGATAATGTTAGATTGTAGATTCTTGTGCAGGGAATTTGGCTTATTTATCTTCATAGCCTGCTTCTTTGCCGGCCTGTTTGTCTCATGTCTACCCCTCCAGGGCATATACCAATGAATCTTTGTTTAATGGTAACATTTGGCATTTTCCCAAAGTAAGCCCATTCATTTTCATATGTGTGTGTGTGTATACCACAATAGTAATGGAATTCAATTTGAAATTAGCACCAATTTTATTTACATGTGTTGAGAGCTATGGATTTCTTTGAGCCTCAAAATACAATATCACAATTCATTTCCTGAGTTCTATCCTATGGCTCAGTTATACCACTTATGCCACTCTAAATAAATATTCAGGTTAAATTGCTAGTGGGCAGTTATCACTTTACTCATCATTCATCTCAGCTTGTGGAGTTCTTTATTGAAAGAGTCAACATGAAAAGTAACTCTCACAGCTGGAGAAGTTAAAAATATGTGATGAGATAATCAGACTAATTGGCCAGGTCTGATAATCAGTAGGTAACCAATAATTTTGACATAGAAAACAAACAAGAGATTGAATAGAGTAGGCTGATTTTTCCAGCTAAGAAGAAAACATCCCTTTACAATGGGGAGAGTATTCTGGCTAGATATACTAGGATATTTTAATTTCTTTGTATTACATATTGATTTTACTCACACACTGTGAAACTAAGTACAGATGGTTGGCTAAATAAGAATTGCAGTGTGTCTATGATGCAGGTTAATGTGGAGAAAATATGGAGGGAGAAAACTTCAAAATATATATCAGACCAACCTAGAGTGAATGTTTGTGTTTCATCCAATAAGAAAAGTGTGAATGTGTTGGTAAGGCTATCACAAACAGTAAAATGAAGGAAGAAATACCTACAAACCCTTTCCCTCTCTTGATACCATGTCTCTCTAGCTGTAGTCCAGCCTTTTTCTGATCCATTACCAAAACAAGAAGTCATAGCAGTGGTTCTGCATGTGTGGTCTCCCATCGAGCAGTATCATTATCCCCTGGGACCTTTTAAGAAATGCAAATTCCCAGGCCCTACCCTGGAAAAATCTACTGACTCTGACACTCTGGAGATAGCATCCACAAATCTGGTATAGCATGTCCACCAGGTGATCTTGATGCAAACTAATGTTTGAGAACCACTGATCCACAACCTTACTACTCAGAGTGTGGTTTGCAGACCAACATCAGAGGAATCACTAAGAAGTCAAAGAAATGAAGAATCTTGAGCCCAGTCTACATTTTTAACCAGATCCCCAGGTGATGAGCATGCCCATTAAAGTTTGCAAGCACCTGTCCTTATTCTACTTTGTCAAGTCCGATTATACCCCATCTGGCTTCTGCTCCCTCCACTCATGTGTAAATGTTCTCAGGACTGCTACCAGTAACTTCTAATTGTGACTCCCTATGGCCCTTTGCTGTCAGTCCTTGTATATCACCACACCTCTCTGCTGCATTTTACAGAGCTGCTCATTCCCTGCTTCTTCAGCTCCTTTGTAGGTTCGTTTTCTTTTTTGAGCCTTTTAAATGTTGGTAACCTCTTCCCACCCCTCAGTCTGTATGCTCTTCTTTGGTCATCTTAGCTCATGTATTGATAATATCTAAGTCTAGGTTATTCTCTAGTGTTTAATTGCTTGTGGGACATTTCTACTTGCATGTCTTGCAGGCACTGAAAACTCAACATTCAAAAAATTAAGCTCATCATTGTTCCCCCTAAACTTCCTCTTACTTTTTCATTTGATCTCTCCACCACCTACTCAGTCCCCCAAACTAGAAACTTGGAATTTATCCATGATTCTTGCTTTTCTTTACTCCTTAATAGAGAATACTATGCCATCTAATATCTAGCTTCCTCTTCTTTAATAAAAAACCAAAATGTTTATTTTGGTACTTGGAATAAAGCCTACATTTGCCAGCCTACCCTGAACTAGGCTTAGCTATGTGTCTCAGTTTTGGGCACTAAAGTGTAGGCAGAAATCTTCTAGATGCCTTTTGTAAAGACAGGGCACACACTGTTTTTGCTCTTCCTCCATCCTTCTGCCTGTAATGTGGAGGAAATGATTCAGACCCAGAAGCCACTTTTGACTGTGAGGAATAACGTCCACACCAAGGATGACACAGTGGAGAGAGGGAAGGAACTGGGTCCCTGATGAGAGTGGAGCCAGTCCTAGACTGACTTCTATCACATGAGAGAGAAGTAAACTTGCTTTCATTATACTAATTATTTTCCAGATCTTTGTTCTTACAGTTAAACTTATCCTGAGTGATATAAAACCCATATCTAGTTATCACCAACACTTACTGATTTTACCTCAAAATATCTTCCAAATCTGTCTCCTTTTCTGGTTTGCCTTGTTGCCCAGTCCTTGTTTTAGACCCTAATCGTCTCTGACACAAATCACTAAAATACTTCCTAGCTGGTGTTCAGTCCTCCAGTTCTTTACTCTCGCAATTCATCTGCTGCTGATGTGAATAATCTAATTAAGTGAAAAAATCTCATCTTGCCATTCTTTACTTATAACTCTACTGATGATCTCCCTTTCCTAAGAGAATAGTTTTCCAACTTATTTCCTATTAATTCCTGTGCTCATCATACTTCCCAGGCATATGAGAGCTCTCGGAATATCTTCTGATTTTTCATGGATCCATGCTGTTAGCTTCATTCTGGAATGCTCTGTCTCATTTCTGCCTGGAAGGCACATTCCTAGTTATCCTTCAAAATGCAGTTTTAAGGCTCTAATCCCTTAGTGCAGTGGTAACTAATCATTTTAATTGTGTACCTTATTAGCCAAAAATTGTGAGTATACAACCCAAATTTAGATATACTAATTTATTTATTAAAATTATGTATTTACATTGTTGTATACACATGACATTTATAAAAAAAATATATATTACAAAACCTAAACAAAAACAGAAATAAAAAAATAATTAGAAGTTTTCAAGTTTTATTTTCACTTCCACGGATTGGCTTGTGTCTTCTGAGGTAAGGGCACTGATCTGCAATGTCTTCTATGATGATTTCCACTGAAGTAGAATTGATCATGTTCTCTTTTGTGCCTCTATAGTAATATATTATTTGTTGATCTGTTTCTCCTTCTAGTTCATAAGATCCTTTAGAAGGGACTATATCTAATTCATTTTTGTATTATTACTACCTATTGTTTGGATTATATTCATTTATTTATTAATTCAATCAATTGTCAATAATTACTTATTGAATGATATATATTAGGCACTGTTCTAGGTGCTGGGATTCAGCAATGAGTTTAATTAAAGTTCCTGACTTCTCTTAGCTTATATTTTAGTGGGGGGGGGCACAGATAATGAGCAAATAAATAAATACAAATAAAATGCTAAGTGTGATAAGTTCAATGAATAAAATATTAATAGAGACATCATTTGAAATAGACCTAAGCTGAGGTCTCAAAAGGTTGTCTTGTTCCTGACATAACTACTTGAGACGTCAAACAGTTCTGGGGTTCTATTCATATGTTTTTTTAATCCACCTTCCTATCTCAGAAGGAATGTGAATCCTTATCAATATGATAAATCATTTATAGAGGCAAGTTTATAAAATGGCAGCTCCCCCCGCCCATTCTGCTTTATCTCTTCTATTAGAACACTGGGGCTGTTTTGATCTACAATTGCCTACATTAATTACTATTTACTTGGTACTTATTTTGCTTGTTTGCTAAGAAGTCCCTCTAGCTGCTTCCCAACCCTGATCCTCTAATTCTTGTTCTGAACCTATCCCTGAGTGCAAATCTTCCTCCCTAATAGCTACCTCCCTCTTCAGTTCAGCTGTGGCCATCTAAAACACCCTCTTATGTTCTATCTACCACTCAACAAGTTTCTTCCTTGGTATCCTTTGACTATGTATAAAGTTCCCTTTGTTTTCCAACCTTCCCTCAAAGATTTGGCCTTTCTTTTGGCATTTTCTTCATTTCTCTTCCAACCCACCTCAGTGGAACCAGGTCAGTTTTAAACTTCCCTGTCTCTCATGACCAGGAGAAGAGGGCAGTACATCCTGGCTTCTTTGTAGCAACTTTAAGTCCACTCTCCCATGGTGACATCTTCATTAAGCTTATCCCATTTGATTATGCTATCTTCTTTCTTTTTATAGAAAGCTACTCATACCCAGGAAATACTTCCACTTCCAAGTTCAATATGTGAATCACCATTATTATTTGTTTAGTTACTCACATTTTTTTGGCTAACAGATTACTCATGATTTAGTCCTTTGCAAGACTTTATGTGGTTAGGACTTTATACTAAATACCCTGGTGCCATACTTCTTTAATCTCATCAAATCTTGTTATTTCATTCAAACTGACCACGTACTCATGATCTTGGGCTTCAGATTCCCGACTCTGATCCTTACTTTCCTTTTATTTCATTCCTACGACCTGTTCTTTGTCCCTACGACTTCTGGACTCTTAACTCCTTCTCTTTCCTACAAGCTCTCCACTGGCTTCATATGACTGCCTCTCCAGCCTACAGTTCATGGTGTATTGTTTCAATTATGCAACAGCTATCATCATAGAATCTCTTGCTTCCTGTGCTTTGCATGATTTCTAATTATTTTTCTTCTATTTTTCCAATCAGTCATGCTCAGCAGATGACTTCACCTTTCGTATGTATTTTGCTCTCCCCTTCCTCCTTTGTCCCCATTTCTGAGTAGGAAGTGATGTTCTTTTTCTCCTGTGGAAACTGTTATATTTAGTCCTGGGCCTCCTGTCTCAGAGTAGTGTTGTGATGCCATGTAGAAAGCGTAGCCTTCAGCTCCAGCCTCATGAGGGTTAGAATTCCAGGCCTGTTTCAGACATAGATAGATATCCCGGAGCAACTTGTTTCATGTCCCTGTACCTTAAATTATCATCTTTAATGGAAAATAATAACACCTTTCTCCCAGTATTGGTATAAGAACTAAATAATAAAACATAAATGTTTCTTACACAGTGTTGGGACAAAGTAGGCACTAAATAAATGTTAGTTTTTACCTTTTTCCTGATGCTGTGTTAAGAATTCTTACTGTGTTTTCACTTTTCATGAAAGTGCTCTAGTTCTTGCTTTGTGTACACATGTGCTTACTCCTGTCGTACTCCAAACAAGTTTTTCTTCATTGCTAAGTAGTGAGTCCCACAGTCTTTTCTCATTTCTAGGCCTCAGTGATTTCAAGGTCACATCTGATACCATTGACAAACTTTTTTTTTTTTTTTTTTTAAGTGTTACCTGCCTTGGTTTCCTTGAGGTAGTTGCTATCCTACCTCTAACTACTCCTTCTTTCTTTCCTTCTCTGGTTCTTTTTCCTGTTGCTCCTAATAAAAATATCCCCATAAGATTATATCCCTGCTTTCTACACTTTCCTTTCTATAATTTTTTTTCATGTTCTGATTCCCTCCTGAGGCCACAGTTTTCACCTATGAAATTTTTTCTAACCAACTTTCCTCCAGTGTTCAATGCCAGATTTCCACTTACTCACCGCTCCTTGGATGTTCTAGAGATACCTTAATATTTATAAAACTGAATTCTTCATTTCCTCCTCTTATTTACTTCCCCCCAAAGGTGCTATTATTTTCTTAAAGTAATATTTGCATTTTTCTCTATCTTGCCCCCATCTAATCAGCTGCCAAGGTCTATTAATATCCTATCACAAGTTTGTATTTTTCTTCAAAAGTTATTGCTCCCAATGCCATAACTCTACTTCAGATGTTCATCACCTCTCCTTATACCTTAGAAATACATTCCTAGCTGGGCTCCCATCTCATGTCTTCTTCTTCCTAATCAATAGTAGATGCACTTAGAGACATTTCCCAATTCAAAACCCTTTGCCTCCCAGCATTGTAGATTCTTTATCATGTCCTGGCCTATTTATTACTATCTTACTTATTGTCATAGCTTTCCTTCTAATGACCTACATTTAAACCCGTCTGGAGTATTTGCACTTCTCCAAACATGCCTTACCTCTGTCTGCCTTCATTAATATATTCATAGTGCTCCTTTAGTCTGAAATGGCTTCTGGTTCTCTGTTTCCAGTTTGAAATCCTACCCTGCTTCCAAGGCTCATCTCAGATCTCACCTGCTCCCTGAAATCATTCATGCTCCTCAAGTAGACCTCTCTCACCTTTAAGAAATTTCTCTTTTCTTTGAGAGAGAAATCCAGATCTTCCTTATAGTATTGTTATCCGTGCGCTTATCTACTATACTACATTGTATGTTGTCCAAGTGCAAAGATCTCATTGGTTCTTAACACATTATCTTGCAAGTATTATCTATACCCCATATATTTGTTGAATTGGCTTAAATCTGTAGTACAAGCTGGTTTAGTAAATGCAAATCAAAGTCTGATTTAGAAAAAAATACAGAGCAAATTATTGCTTGTTTAGGCTCTTTTCTATATGAAACAATATAGAAATCTACAAAAATAGTTTATAAAAACAAAAAGGTAAGTAGCTGACAAAGAATGGACAGCTAGGTGATATGTAGTAGAGCAAAAGGAAAAGGAAGACTATTTAGAACTTGGTTTTCTAAAAAGTTGTCATGGAAGCAAAAAAAGGAAGTCACTTGATTTGGTAAACTGGCTTCATTTCATGGAGGATTTAGTTTAGCATTTGAGAGACAACAAGCATTTGTTTGGTCTTTTATAGTCATATCCAAGGTGAGTGTCAGTTATAAAAATAGTAACCTTTAAAGTCTATGTTAGTAATACGTAGACACAAAGACTAAACAATTAAATTTCATTACTGTTTGGTCCTCAATTTGGTACTGTGTGTTACAATTCATTCATTTTTTAAAATTTCATGTTCTCAGAGAAGTCTTCCTTGACCCCTCTACCTACATAGCATGTACCTGTCATATCACTAACAGTCCTTTTACCTTTCTTTGTTTTTCTTCATAGCATTTATAACTCTCTCTGTCTTCCCTATAGTGTAACCATGATGGGGGCAGGGACTTTGTTATTGTGTTCTGTGCAGTATCTCCTCTCTAGTCTAGATCGGCCTGCTGCCTGGTAAGATCTCAATACATAAGTATTTGTTAAATGAATTAAAATACCAAGAATATTTGCTTCTTCTGTGACATATTTGTTACAAAACCCAGTTGTTTGGTAGGCTGTTATTTTATTTGCTGCCCTTCCTGTTTTGCTCATCTGGGTAATATAATTGTAAAGCTCTCTAATTCTTTCTAGAAATCTTCTCTTGTAAATTGACCAAACTACTCTTTTCCTTTCTCTTTCCATCATTTATGCTACTTATTTTATGAGAGATGTTGGCTTAAATGTTCCCAGTCAGTAAAAATGGGTTTCTAATTCAGGCTCTGGCTCCTTTTATTTCATGGTCATTCTAGTTCCTAGCTGGTCCCCGTTGACCTACTCGGAATCATTACTGGGAACCAGAAGATGGTATGTAATTGAATCGGTATCGCTGCTGTCACCATCAATTTGTTCAGGAAAAAAGGCTGAGGAAACACAAAGGCAGAAACTGTAATTGAATTTGGTTACTCCAAAGGTAAAACACAGTTGCAATTTTCGGAGAGCATGGCAGGTCAGATGGTGAATGGGGTAGGGGCTGAGTGAGATGGATTACCCCTGGGGGATATGAAAACTAAGCACATGGACTTTGGCCAAAATGGATGTTTAGAAGTCATTAAACCCACAACTTTCTCAAGGTCAATTCTTTTTCTAGGCATTCAATTACAGTGAAGGATGGATTAAGAGAGGGATGGTGGATCAGGAGAAGTGGGTTCTAGTTCCAATTTCTTTAGTAGTGGTAAAGCAATAAACAAATTATTTAATTCCCCGGGCCACAGTCATCTCACTTATAACATTGGGACAATAATGTAATTCCTGCTTCTCAGGGCTGCTAAGAGGACCAACTGATATGTCTTGATTGCTTTTGTATAGTGCTTCATGCTGTATAAATGACATTTGGAAGCAAAGTCTTATTGTGTGATCCATTCCTTATTTCTACAATGACTAATCATTTCAGTTAGCTTTTATCCATTACAGAAAGCATACCACAGAGAATTGGCTTGCACAAATTATATTTATTTAACTTTCAACCTCCCATTAATATGCATTATCATGGCTGGGAACTTAACAGCCTGCAAGCCAGGAAATATGGAAGTGATAGCTGCATATCATCTTTATATTTCAGCATTTCTCTCGCTACAGTGAGGAATGATGTTTACTTCGATGATATTTTATCAATGTTATTCATTTGGTCTGTTACCTGAACTAGTATTTGTGACTTTTTTTTAAGATTTTGGTTCTTTAATAAAAATTTACATTTTTCTAAAGGGTAAGTTTAAATAAGATTATGAAAAGTTTTGAAAAATGTACTGTTAAATAATGAATGCACTCTCCATACAAAGATGATCTGATGAATTTACCAAGGTACTGTAGCAGAAATCCTGCTTGGATTATCTTTATTTTTTTTTTTATTTCAGAGTATTGCAGGGGTACAAACACTTTGGTTATATATACTGTCTTTGCACGGCCTGAATCCACACCTAACAGATGCAGTGCAGGCTGTTTGTGACTTTTTTTTAAACTTAAAATACTACTTCTGAGAGAATCATGTGACTGGAAAACTTATCCTTCATAGATTGGTTCTTCTCCATCCTTTCATCCACTTGGAATTTTTTCCTACCAGTATTTTTGCTTCTTCAAAACTTGCTGCATTTTATGACATTCTAGAGCTCATTTAATGTTTTACTCTAATTCTTGTCTCAATTTGTCATTTAACAGAAAGACTGTGAACTGCTTAAATTTTGTTCCTCTATTTCATGCACCCTCAAAAATGCTGCAAAGGTAAAAGGTACTGACAGGCTAACATTTATTTTCTTCTGTGTCCCCTATCTTTCACTCTCAGAAATATTGTCAGCCACATATAAAGTTAAAAGTTTGAAATCCCCATGAAAGTCTAGAAATCTATCGTTTATTAAGGACAGGGTCACCATGCATCTCAGTGTGCCCAGAGGTCTCTGGTTTATACCAGGAGTCTGGGAATAATTTTCAATAGCACTCTTCTGTCACCTGCAAATATGTCTTATTTTGGAAAATAAATAACATGACCACCCTTTCAAGGATGACATTTCCAAAGCACCTTCCAACGCTTAGAACCATGGGCTATTAGAGCAAGAAGGGTCATTGGAGTCATCTGCCAGTCTCTAACCATATGGACACTGAGAAAAAGCTTCAGTATCTCTGGTCAACTAAATAATTTAGTTTTACCAAAAACTGGCCATGTAACATTCAACAAACCAAATTATCCCTCTGTCTTTGAGTTTTGATTCTAAAATGGTACCATTGGCCTAGAACTTAGATGGTTTCTCTCTTATTAAACATTATTGATATTTTCTGATTATAACATTATATAATCTTTAAAAATTAAAACACTGAGCTATGTAATATATATAAAGGAAAAGTGCTCCCATAACTCTTCTTTCTAGTTATATCCAATATTAAACATATTTTAAGGGTTTTCATTATCTTTTTTTCTTGTTCTGAGGATCTAAGGAAAGTTGTCTTATAGGAGAATATTAGAAATTTTCTTTTTTCCTTTTTTTTTTTTTTTGTGGGATGTGGTCTTGCTTTGTTGCCCAGGCTGGACTCAAACTCCTCAAGTGATCCTCCTGCCTCAGTCTCCCAAAGAATGGGACTACAGACAAGCATCACTGTGCCCAGTAAGTTTCAGAGATCTTTCTAAAGCTCATAGGAGTCTTAGCAGGTCTTCCAGAAGCTGATGGCCTTTTAAACTGATTTTTGTAGAAATCCTTTCTAACTAATGTAGTGGCACATCAGATAGAAATAAGGTGAGGCAGTATTGTTTCTCCCCTTTGTATCTCTCTATATTTCATCAGGACCTGTCATTTGATTATGCAAAAGCCTACTGATGAAGGCTAATATGTTCCATTTTGACTGATTCAACATGGTATGCATTACCTGTTGGCTGTATTGTGACTCCTGGACTGGAACACTAATGGTCCTCTTTGGCTCTTATGACTGTATTTAATTGCAGTGATCTGCCTGAACTGATGAATGGTGACAGGAGGCAGATGTCCTGAGACTCCTCATTTCCCAGGATGAACTGTCACGGTGGATAGACTCTCCACTGCGCATAGAATATGGTTGGGATACCAGAAACACGTGTAAAATGGAATTCTGAAATTTGTGTTATAATGCAATCAGTACCATAGAACAAATTAGCAAATCTGGGCCCTAAGCTTGCCTGCTTAGCTTTTTCCCAATAATTGTGACAGCAAGGGGAAAGAAGTAAAATGGTAAAATGGACCTAACAATACTGCCATACTTGTCTTAGTCACTGCAAGAAATCAAGAGGTCCACGAAAGCATTGTTAAGAATATAAAGAGTTACTGAAATGTTAGGCATAATTAAATTTATTGTACTTGCTTTGTAGTGTTTAGGTAGATATTCTGGATATTTCTGCTGTTATATCCTGCCTAAGTAAAGTAAGTTTATTGTAGTGTATGCCACTTTGGCTCCATGGGATAGATAAAGTTAAGGTGTAATTTATAGCTTTAGAATATCCCAGGCAGGAGGATTTTAACACTGTTCTCTCCAGTTTTGTTATCAGAAATACCTTTGATCCGATGTGGGAAATGGTTCATCTCTTGGGTTTAATAATCAGATAATCAAGTTACATCACTTAATTCTTTATCAAATGACAATTTGAATAAAAATCATCCCTAAATTTTTTCTTGCATTAAGCTAATCCAAAAGTAGGCTTCTTGATACTTCTCTACTATTTCTCTTTCATCTTCCAGTTTCTTAATTCCTCATTTTTCTAATCCTGAGGGCTCACGCTCCCTTGAGGTACCTGACTTTTGCTGTATTTTAAGCCCATTTGTGTTCCAAGCTTTACCTTCTGTGACCTGCTGCTAATTCTATGCCAGCACTATCTACTGAGCTCCTCGGAGGTGTGCTATTAATCCTAACAATAAAAAATAATTTCATGCAAAACACATTTCTGGAACTTGGTAACATCACAAAAACAAAGATACGAACAAGGCTGCTGATATTTTTATGATTATCAGAGCTCCTCCTGGCTTGGATTAGATAACCTGTTTAATAAGCAGCAGCAGTAGCAACAACAGGAGAAGGTGGAGGTGTTTGGAAAAAATCACAGTGTGGAGAATTACTCCAGCTAGTCTTAGCCTAGCTCCTTCTGCTAATCAAATCGGTGATGCAATCTTCCCCATGTCCCAGGGGGCCACCCTCTCTCCATAGTGACAGAGAATACATTTGATGCTTCTTACCCTGCCCTAGATCCATGACCTCCCATCCCTTTGAACAGTCACGGCTGCTAAGGAACCCAGTGACCCCGTGGCATTTACTTCAGCCCAGTAGCACATTCCATCTTTTTTTCCCCTCTTGCTGAATTGAATTGCAAATCTAGGCACGCCTCAGTGAAAGCACTTATACTGAATTTCTGATCTGCATCTTTACTCCCCGCCTCCTGGGGGACAGCACAAACCCCGAGGAAATGTAGTCAGCCTCAGTTAAGCTGGGCCTCTGATCAGATTAGCTCTCTGTTTAATAAGACTTGAGGTAGGCATCCCAGCTGCGCTCCATCCCATTTCACACACGCGGAAGAATCAAGGGCTGAAGGCCCTTGTCTGCAGAGTGGAGCCTACGCATGCGACTTTGGGCCCTGTTTCTCCACTTTTATTATGAGGGTCATTCACACCAGAAGGGATATTTGTAGTTGTCAATGGAAGAAGTTTAAAACATAAGAAGAAAGAGCTGAGAATCCTTACCTAGGGAAGGTGACAAAATAAGAGTGGATAAATATTTGAATCCTACTCTCTCCTCTTAATCACTGAGCCCTCTTAACAAAACAGGAGTCTTTTGGCAGCACAAAGTTACTGTCCTTCTACATCTTCAGTCCTCTGGCTTCTTTTCCTATTATGTAAAATGTTTTGAGGTAACACAAGATAATTCTTTTTCTTTATAGAGGTAAATTATGCTTATATAATTTACCATTTTTACTTCTTCTAATTGTGCAATTCAATGATAATAAATACATTTATACTATTTGTTTTCCCCCTTCGTCTCCTGCAACCTCCCCGTCCCGGCCTCTGGTAACCACCAAACTACTCTCTGTCTTCATTAGATCTATTTTTTAGTTCCCTCATGTGAATGAGAACATGAGATACTTGTTTTTCTGCACTTGCTTACTTCACTTGATATAATGTTCTCCAGTTCCATCCACACTGCAGCAAATCACAAAATTTCATTCTTTTTTATGGCTGAATAATAATCTATTATGTATAGATACCAATTTTCTGTATCTGTTCATCCATTGATGTACACTTAGGTTGATTCTACATTTTGGCTATTGTGAATAGTGCTGTAATAAACATGGAAGTACAGGTATCTCTTTTATGTATTGATTTTCATTCTTATGGATATATACATACTAGTAGTATTGCTGGATCATATGGTGGTTCTGCTTTTAGTTTTTTGAGGAACTTCCATACTGTTCTCAATAGTGAATGTACTAATTTGTATTACCACCAACAGTATATGAGGTGTTCCTCTGTTTCTACATCATCACCAGCATCTTATATAGGCTGTCTTTTTGGTACAAGCCATTTTAACTGATATCTCATTGTGGTTATGATTTGCATTTCTCTGATGATTAATGATGTTGAGCAATTTTTCTATACCTGTTGGCCATTTGAATATCTTCTCTGGGAAATATTTGTTCAGATCTTTTGCCCATTTTTAATTGGATTATTTATTTTTTGCTATTGACTTGTTTGAAATCTTTATATATCCCAGTTATTAACCCCTGAGCAGATGGATAGTTTGCAGATTTTTCTCCTATTCTGTGGTTGTCACTTTCCTTGTTTCACTTACTGTGTAGAAAACTTTTAGCTTGATGTAATTCTAATTATTTGTTTTTGCTTTGGTTGCCTGTGCTTTTAAGGTCCTATACAAAATATCTTTTTCCAGACCAATGTCCTGGAGTGTTTCCCCAATGTTTTCTTCTAGTAGTTTCATAGTTTCAAGTCTCAGATTTAAGTATTTAATCCATTTTGATTTGGGTTATGCGTATGGTGAAAGATAGGGGTCTAGTGTCATTCTTCTGCGTGTATTAATAGTTATCCAGTCTCCCAGCACCATTTAATGAAAAGATAGTTTTTTCCCCACTGTATATTCTTGGCATCTTTGTTAAAGATGAGTTGGTTGTAAATGCATGGATTTATACCTGGTTTCTCTATTCTGTTCCATTAGTCTATGTGTCCGTTTTTATGCCAATTTTGTTACTAAAGCTTTGTAGTAAATTTTGAGGTCAAGGTAGTGTGATGCCTCCAGCTTTGTTCTTTTTGCTCTGTATTGCTTTGACTATTCATGGCCTTTGGGATTCCACATAAATTTTAGAATTTTTTTTTTCTATCTCTGTGTAGAATGTCATTGATATTTTGATAGGGATTGCATTGAATCTGTACATTTCTTTGGATAGTATCATTACTTTAATAATATGAATTCTCCCAATCCAAGAGCACGGAATATATTTCAATTTTTATGCATGTGTATTCTCTTCCATTTATTTCATCAAAATTTTATAGTTTTCCTTGTATAGATCTCTTGCTTCTTTGGTTAGATTGATTTCTAGGTATTTTATATTTTTTGTAGCTATTTTAAGTGGCATTTTTTTCTTGATTTCCTTTTCAGATTGTTTGCTGTTAGTGAATATAAATGCTACTACTGATTTTTATATATTGATTTTGTATCCTACAATTTTACTGAATCTATCCTAACAGTTTTTTGGTGGAGTCTTTAGTTTTTTCTAGGTATAAAATCATATTGTCTGTGAAGAAAGAACCTTTCCAACTTCTATGTCCTTTATTCTTTCTCTTGCCTAATTACTCTGTCCAGGTCTTCCGGTATTATGTTGAATAATAGTGATGAAAATGGACATCTTTTTCTTATTCCAGTCCTTAGTAGAAAGGCCTTCAATTTTTTCCTTTTCAGTATGATGTTAGCCATGGGTTTGTCATAAATGGCCTTTATCATTTTGAGGTATGTTCCTTCTATGCCCATTTTGAGGAGAGCTTTTATCATAAAGGGATGTTAAATTTTATTAAATGTTTTTTCAGCATCTATTGAAATAATCACATAATAATAGTTTTGTTCTTGATTCTGTTAATGTGATATATCACGTTTATTGATTTATATATGTTGGCTCATCCTTGCATCCTTGGGATGAATCCCGCCTGATCATGGTGAATGGTTTTTTCAATGTGCTGTTAAATCTGATTTACTAGTGTTTTGTTGAGAATTTTTCCTTCTATGTTCATCAGTAATATAGGCTTGTAGTTTTCTTTTTTTGTTGTATGTCCTTGTCTGGTCTGGTTTTGGTATCAGGGTAATGCTGGTCTCACAGAATGAGTTTGGAAGTATTCCCTCCTCTTCAATTTTTTTTGGTAAGACTTAAATGTTTGGTAGAATTTAACAGTGAATCCTTCAGGCTTTGGGCTTTTCCTTGATGGGAGAATTTTGCTTATGGCTTTGATCTTGTTACTTGTTAGTGGTTTGTTGGGGTTTCCTATTTCTTCATGGTTCGATCTTAGTAGGTTGTATGTGCCAGGAACTTATCTATTTCTTCTAGGTTTTCCAATTTGTTGGCATATAGTTGTTCATAATAGTCTGTAATGATTCTTTGTATTTCTGAGATCTCTCTTGTTATGTCTCCTTTTTAATTTCTGATTTTATCTATTGGGGTTTTCTCTCTTTTTTTCTTAGTCTAGCTAACAGTTTGTTGATTTTGTTTCTCTTTTCAAAAAATCAACTTTTTGATTCATTGATCTTCTGTATTGTTTTTTTCTAGTCTCAATTTTCATTTATTCTCTGATCTTTGTATTTCTTTATTTCTACTAATTTTGGGTTTGGTTTGCTCTTGCTTTTCTAATTCCTTAAGGTGTATCATTAGGTTATTTGAAGTCTTTCTACTTTTTTGACATATGTGTTTATTGCTATAAACATCTCTCTTAGTACTGCTTTGGTCATATCCCATAGAGTTTGACATGTTGTGCTTCCATTTTCATTTGTTTCAAGAATTTTTAAAATTTTCTCCTTAATTTTTTCATTGACTCATTGGTTTTTCAGGAACATGCTGTTTCATTTCCATGTGTTTGTGTATTTTCTGAGGTTCCTCTTATTATTGATTTCTAGTTTTATTCCATTTTCTGAAAATATACTTGATTTTTATTTTTAAACATTTGTTTAGACTTGCTTTGTGGCTTAAGATATGGTCTATTTTGACCAATGTTCCATGTGCTGATGAAAAGAATGTATATTCTGTAGAAGTTGGATGAAATGTTCTATAAATGTCAGTTAGGCCTGTTAAATATAGTGTATAGTTTAACTTTGCTGCTTCTTTGATGATTTTCTGTCTGGATGATCCATCCACTTCTAGAGTGGGATGTTAATGTCCCCTACTATCATTGTATTGCAGTCTATCTGTCTCTTTAGGTATATTAATGTTTGCTTTATATACTGGGGAGCTCAGGTGTTGGGTGCATAAAATTTATAATTGTTATATCCTCTTGCTAAATTGACCTTTTTATCATTATAAAGTGACATTCTTTGTCTTTTTTTACAATCTTTTATTTGTATCATTTTTAATATGATATAAATCTAGCTCCTCCTGCTCTTTTGTGTTTACCAGTTGCATGGAATATCTTTTTCCGCCCCTTCACTTTCTGTCTTTGTGTGTCTTTATAGGTGAAGTGGGTTTTTTGAAGGAGGCATACAGTTGGGTCTTGTTTCTTTATCCGTTCAGCCACTCTATGTCTTTTAATTGAAGAATTTAGTCCTTTTACAGTCAGTGTTATTTTTGACAACTAAGGACTTACTACTGCCATTTTGTTCCATGTTTTCCGGTTGTTTAAGACTTCTCTCTTCCTTTCTTATTTCCTCCCTTTGTGGTTAAGTGATTACCTCTGTCAGTATGTTTTAATTTTTTGTTTTTTATTCTTAATGAATCTGTTATAGGTTTTTGCACTGTGGCTATGCATGAGGCTAACAAAAAAACCTTATAGATATAACAAGGTATTTTAAAAGAGATGACAACTTATCTTAGGTCACAAATAAAAGAACAGAAACAAACAAAAGCAAAAGACACACAAAAACTCTATATTTTAACTCCATCCCCCTTACATTTTGACTTTGGGTTGTCTCAATTTACATATTTTTAAATTACCTATTTCTTAACAGGTTGCTGTAACTGTTATTCTTTTTAATAGATTTATCTTTTGGGCTTCATACTAGAGTTATGAGCAATTTCACACCGCAAATACAGTTATAGAGTATTCTGGATTTGCCTGTGTACCTCATTTTACTAGTGGGTTTTATATCTTGACAAGTTATCTTTTGCATGTTAGTGGGTTTTTTTCTCTTTCAGATAAAAAATTCCCTTTAGCATTTGTTGCAAAAATTTTCTCAGCTTTTATTTGTCTGGAAAATTCTTTTTCTCACCTTATATTTGAATGGTAATTTTGCTGGATACAATTTTCCTGGATGGTAGTTTTTTTTTTCTTTAAACATCTTAAAAATGTCATTCCACTCTCTCCTGGCCTGTATGATTTTTGTTGAGAAGTCTATTGTCATACAAATTTGAGCTCCTTTATATGTTATTTGTTTCCTTTCTCTTACTGCTTTTAGGATCTTTTCTTTGTCCTGGCCCTTTGAGAATTTGATTATTACATGCTTTGGGGTAGTCTTATTTGGGTTGAATCTGTTTGGTGTTCTAATACCTTTCGGTACCTGAATATTTATATCTTTCTCAAGTTTTGGAAAGTTTTCTGTTATTATTTCTTTGAATAAGCTTTCCTCCCTTTGTGTCTTCAGAGATATTTCTCCCTTCAGGCAGTCATGATGCTTCCTGTGGGTTGAGGCAAGGACAAGTTTCCTGCTAGGAAACCCAATAAAGTGGAGAAGATGGTTGACCACCTCGATTTCACTTTATAATGGCTTGGGGGGAGATTTTTCCACATGCTTAGTGCTGGGCATAATGGGTAGAGGATCATCCTGGATGTCGAAATCCAATTTTCCTACCTTTTGCTTGGATTTTTTCCACTTCTCTGTGGCTCCAGAAACTGCCTCTACTTCATACTTGAGCTCTGAGTTGTTGCTGGTGAAAATCTTGGTGCTGTATATTTGTTTCTCGTTTTCTATGGTGGGGAATGAAGCCAGTTTGCCTCTATGCCACCATGTAGAACTAGAAGTGATATCTTAAAGCCTCTCTCTGCTCTTGTCTCCCATATCTTTAGGCCCTATAAGGCTTCTATGGACAAGATATTTGAGGAAACAATAGGAGGACATCACAATATTGGTCATTCATTCAACTATTCATGCATTTGATAAACATTCCATCAGTGTTAATCAGATGCAGGCATTCAAGTCAATAGCACTTGGGCCTGACTGCAAGGAACTCCTGGTTCAGTGGGGGAGGTAAAGAATAATCAAACCCATTGTGGTCACTACAAAATTGAGATTCACACAAGGAATCTTGACATCCAGAGGAGAGACCATAAGATCCATCATAGGAGGAAGAGTTGCCTTGCCCTATTTACAAGCTAAGAAGAACAATGAATGTCTCTACTATTCCTCATCTCCACCTTGCAGCCTTCATTGTTAATTTTCCTGGCCAGCTCTGAGTTTTAACCCAAGGTGTGAATTATGATCATTTTTCCTGGCATGAGGATGATAATTCACAGAAATTATTTGAAGAACTTTAAAGTTTCTGCTTAACTACAGCAGACCCTATGGGATCTCAGAACAGAGCCTATTGAGTATGTCTTAAGATATTTTCTAACCCAAACAAGTCATCAAAAATGGAGGTTGGCCCAGCCAAACTGAAGTATCTGCATACTTAAGAAAGAATAGGAACCTGGCAATATTTTAAAATATTAAATTTATGTTTTTGAAAACAAGCCAAAAGCCATGGTAGAAGGGTTTGTTATCAAATAATTTGTTTTTTGGTTTTATTAATTGATATAGAGTGCTACATTCTTCCTCAGGTGTGGGCTTAGGTTTTTTTCTCTTTTCTAGGACAACATGATTTTGTAATACAAAAAAGTACTGAATCATCAGTCACAAAATCTGGAATTTGGTCTCAGCTCTGTAATTAACTAGCAAGGTGATCTTGGGTAAATTACTTAAACTCAAATTCTTTCCTATTAAATGAAGTAGTTGGATGAAATGCTCCTCAAATTTCTTTCCAGCTCTGATAGTCTCTGTTCTTCTATGAGTCACCCCAAAGGTGTTCAGTGAATGCGTGTGGTTGACAAGAGAGGCTTAATGGATAAGAAATTAGTGTGAGGATGTGTCACAGGTTGATTTCCCTGGGAAACAACCTCTGAGATGGAGATTAGTGTGCAGGTGGTTTATTAGGGGGTGCTTTGGGGGTGGATCCCTAGGGAAGGGAAGGGAATGAAGCAGGACTAAGCAGAGGGACAAGTAAAGCTGTGACGCAGTCTCAATGAAAAACATAGATAGGATGACCCTTCAGAGATGTTTTGAGTTGGGCAAGTACTCTGAGCCTCAATACATTTGTTTTGAGCAGTCATTGGATGCAGCCTGGAATGAAGTGGCTCTCTTTAGCTGAAGCACTCCCTGAAGGGAGCTGACAATTGAGAGCTTTCTGCCAGTATCACTCCAATAGCTGGAAGAATAAATTCTTCATTCCTGAGGGGACTTGCGTGCCTATCACAGGATGTCTTGTGCGTTCTCACACTCTTTAGAGCATCAGTGGAATATATGCAAAAACATTTCACACAGTGCCTATGCTCAATACATTTTCATTTGTCCATCCATCTATCCATCCTTTTATTACCATTTTTCCTTTTCAGAGGTCATAGCACTCAGTTAGTGATTATTCTTACAGCAAACAGGGATTCCTGTTTCAGGCAAGAGATCGAATCCATTAATTCCCTTCCAACCTGAAGCTACCCTTATTCTACAATTCTATACTAATTAACAATAATAAATGTCAATTGAATACTGCTCTTACGGTTTACATAGTGTTTTAAATATGTTATTTTATTTGATTCTCACACCTAGCTTTCATGGTAGGCTAAGCTCAAATATTAATAGTCTCACTGTAGAGATGACGGGCCTCAAGGATCAGTTTAGCAACTCGTTTAAAGTCATGGAGTCAGGATGAGATGAAAGGTAGACTTTGGATTCAAGTCTGTTGTTTTCTGGTCCAGGGTTATTTTCGTTATGCCGGAGCCAACAAGAGCTCACAGGCTATCTGCAAACAGCTGTTAAGACCCACGCTCAGGCAGCCTATCTTCCTGGAGTCTTTTCTCAGCAGAAGCTAAGCCACTAGGCAGCATGGACTTTCAGGGGCAGGTAGCCTGTGGCCCCCTGTCCTATTATTTCAGTCCCCTACATTTCAGTTTCCTGTAGCCTGTGTATAATCCTGTGTATATACTGTGAATGGACCCAGTGAACTTGGTATTTGCTTCCACATACAGTGACAGAGGTTGTTCTTGTGACTTAGTGCAGATTCATGGTGAAGGGGAAAGGTTCTGGCAGGCAAATGTGATGTGTCACCATACCACAGGCAAGTGCTCCTCACACCTTAACTTGCATTTAAATCACCTGGTAATCTTGCTAAAATACAAACTCTGGTTCAGTAGTTTTAGGGTGGGGCCTAAAATTCTTCATTTTAAGCAAATACTCAGGTGATGCTGAGGCTGCTGGCTCACAGACCGGTTTCCCACCCTCCCAGCCACAGAAACTCACAATTTTTCACAAAAAGAACTTGAGATTGGTCCTTGCTTTAAAGGCTAATTGGAGCCAATAGTCTGAAAGAAATAGGTCATAATCGTACTGTAGTTACAGTTTCTCATTTCTTCCACCTCTTCCTATCTTCCAAATTTTCTGAGAAAGGAAGGAAGGAGGAAGACAAAGAAGAGATGAAGGGAATAAAAGAACAAGAAGAAAAGAAAAAAAGAAGCCAGATAGGAAATGAAGTATGTAGTCAGAACCAACCAAGCTATAGATTTATGTGATGTTAGCAGCATGTGTCAGACAGACACTGATTTGGAACTTCTTACTTAGCAGGGTCAACCTTGTCCATTTTGTGAAAGAGAAGAGGAAACCATATATATTAAATCTGCAGATATCAGAGGGAAAGATGATGCAGACTGTCACCCAGAGTAAAGGAAGCCCTTGGGGTTAAAAGCCCAGAGGAAAGCCCTATGATCCTGTTAAACTGGCTGCATTTAATGGGCTGTGGCTGGATATTTATGCAACAGAGTGCCCCTGCTGCAGTCCCTGGGGTGTTGATTTACTCCGCTGCAGTGTCTTTACTGTGGAATATGGTTTCATTTTCTGGTTGCTCAGGGTACTGGAGGGGGTGGGTGGAAACAGATGCTTGTGAAGTGATTTCCCTGATAAATCATTGAAATTGCTTTTTCCTAAGGGGGATAAAATATTTTCTGAGTTTTTACTGTGTAGTGTCTTCAAGCTTTCTCTAAGCAAGGGGGCAGGGTACGGAGGCTGGAAACAGCTTTAGTCAGGAATGTTCTTGGAGTAATACAACACAGGGTAGGGAGATGGGTACTTTTTACTACAAGGCAAACTCTCTATAATGAATGAGAAGAAAGATGAAAATCAAAATCGGGTGCTCGCTCACAAGGGAAAAACTGTCAATGCCATGGTTGAATGTACGTGGGAATGGAATATTTAAAACAGGCTTGGTCAAAGCCCTGGGAGATATTCTGTGCACAGCATTTCTACTGCCAGACACGTGCTGTTTGCTGTCTCTACCCTGGTCTCAGGGTAGTGGTGTTGGGTGTCGTGAGTGGGGTTTGTGCTGACAGCCATTGTCTGTCTGTGTAATCAAGGGTGTGTGTGTGTGTGTGTGTGTGTGTGCGTGTGTGGTGGGGGAAGGGCAATGGCCTAGACTTTCCAGGAGCATGTGTCTCTGGAGACTTGGGGGAGAGCGGAGTTCAGGCCCTGGCGCCAGCCTTCCAGAAGGAAATCAGAAACAGGTAATTAGGCATCTCCTCCCTCAGACAAATGGAGAAGGAGTTTGCTGTCCTTTGATGTCAACCTGCGGAGAAGAAAACCAGAAGGAAGCAGCAGGATTCCCCTGGCATCCCAGCTCAGGATTCCTGAAGCCCATGGGGAGAAGGTGCTGCTTTCTCTGTCACAGGTGCCACAGAGCCGTCAACTTGAGCATCCTGGTCTCTTTTTCATGAAACTTTTTTTATCCACCTGTTTGAATGATTTATCACAAAGGGATCACATTGAATCCTTAAACATCGAAAACCGTGGCTTTCTGAGAAAATTGCACAATGTGAGGCAGGGAGATATATAGAACAAAAGAGGGATGTGTAATTTTTACTTAAAGGAACTCTCCATGGAACTGGAAATTACTTAAAATAGCCTACTTTGCAAGAGCACTTGCGGTTTTCTAACTGATTCCCATTTGTTATTCTGCTGAGTTCTACAACAGGCCTTGAGGTAGGCATCGTGATGGTCGTTTCACAGATAACAAGACTGAGACTCTGAGACACTGTGACTTGTCCAAGGTCACACAATGAGGAAGTGGCAGATTTGGAACTCAGTGAAGGGTATTCTGCTGTCTTTTCCACTATGCTATGACAGCTATTCCATATTATCTTCCAGAGGGCAACCCTACCTGTCTCAGGGATCTATTTTACTCTTGCCTGTAGAAAATAGACTCCCATCCACTTTGCAATTCTTGGCAATACTTTTGGTTATCCTCTCGTTTGATTTATTAAAGACCAAAATTTCCCATACTTAACTGTAATAGAATGAAGAAGAAACAGAGGTTTCTTGCCTATCCTTCCACCGCCTGTGATTTTAGGGGGAAGCACAAGGTGTCTGCTTTGCACCAGTGTTGAGAGATGATCCTAGATACAAGCTTTAACCATATACTGGTAGAAAGCAAGTGGGAGGTGGTAGAAAGGAGTAGATATTGGCATGGGCTTTGAGGTGAGACCTCAGTACATATGCCAGCCTTACCACTGTTTATTTAACCTTTCTAGGCCTCAATTTACCCATCTCTGAAACAGAGATGATAATGCCTCTCTCAGAAGGTCGCCTCTGTGGGGGCCAAAGTAAACAATATATACGAGGTGGTCAGTAGGGTACATGGTCCCAGAATGTTAGTGATTGTTACTTTTAGGTACGTAGATCCTAGAAAAAAGATTTGTCTTTGAAATACTTGCAAGAATTCAAAGTGATCTAAATGTAGTTCAATTGAAAGGATTTTACTTTCAGCTCTATAACGGGTCTAGGAAATATCACTAAAGCGTAAGCCTCCTCAAAAGCCAAAGCTACGTTTCATGTATCTTTGTATTTCTCACAGTTGCCAAGCACAAGGCCTTACGTTGAAAAGGTGCTCAATGAATTCCAGTTGACTGGGGTGGGATGGGGAGAGGGTGTGTGTGTACATGTGTGAAGGATGAGAAGATGAGGGCAGGGTAGGGTGGGGCGGGGATGTGTCCCTTCTTTGACCACAACGATCCAAGGTCTTTGGGGTCCTTCTTTATAGCTTTGCCTTTGGGCCACAGTCCTTTTCTTTCTCCTTTACTCTTACAAGAGTGCACTGTCAGGAGAGTACATTGTCAGCCCTCATGTTTGTTATCTTGTGTACAATAAATTCTGCTTTACCAGGATGTGAGAATCTACATTCACAATAAAAGAGACAAGCAGTTACCTAAATAGACAGAACTTCCAACTTTTTTCCAGCTTTGAAGACAAGACTAACCACTTCTGAATACACTGCCCTACTATTCTTGGCCCATACTTTTCTCTTGATTATTCAGGGAGAGTCTACATTATTACCAGTCTTATCCTGATTTTCTTAGTAAACCAAGCTGGGCTTTGTGGGTTCACTGGCCATTGCCATGGTTATGAAGAGCTGGACTTTTGACTCAGGTCCAGTAGGCTTGGTTCTTAGCTTCAGTGGAACTCTCCCTCTCTATGCCCTCCCAACGGACTCCTCTATTATGAACTGTCATTCAAGATCCCATTTTCTGAGCTGGAGAAAGCAGAGAGGTCCTACAAGGAATTGAGATCGAGAGATTGCTTTAGATCAATTTACCTTCAGATGGATTATCAGTAAAAAGATCAGAGTTTTTCTGATGGGCAGAGCTTCCTATATGCATTGGTGGAGAAGGGAAACTATGACCAGGTGTGATGTGAAGGTCATTGTGAGCCCTATTTATCCACAAGTGCCTCTTTTGTTATAGCATTGAAAGTGCTCTGTGATTGTTTTTTATTATTTTTAAGACCTAAAGTTCTGCATTAGGGATGCTCAAATAGAGTGAAGCAGATAGGTCCAGAACCATTTTCTAGTTTTTTCCATTACTGGATCTAGGACCTCAGAAAAATTGCTTCAGTTTCCTCATCCTATATAATGGAAAACATAATATATTCCTTGTGTGATTGTAGCAGGGAATAGAAATAATGAATGTAAAGTGCTTCTGGGAGACTAGTGTGTATTAGATGCATAATAAGTGGGAGATATTTATTATTTTAGTATTCAGAGGATATTCTTCCATAAGCCACTCACTAAAATATGAATATACCTACTGGGAGGAGTAATGCCATTCATTTATCAGTTTAACTAGCTTTTACCTTGGAACATAGACAGTGAGGTTCTAAGAAATGGGAAAAAGAAAGAAAGATGTTGGGAGAAGTGGCCCAGGAAAATGGATAGGTGTGGCAGGAAGGTTGAATCCAGGTGGATACTTGTGGTTGGGTAGCTAGAGGACAGTAGAAGAAGAACCTTGAGAGTCTGAGAAAGGGAGGTGACAAAACTGGAAGAGGGTGGTGCCCACGGACTGCACTGGAAGCACATATCTATTGCTAAGATTGGACTAGTTGTACCCATGATCATTGTGCCAGGGACTATGGTAGTTTAGGTCACCACGCTATGGGAAAAACCTATGGTCATCACTGCTGCAGCTCATGAAGGCCTCCACATAATTCTATTCCCTGCTGTCTCCAGCTGCAGCAGAAGGGAGCCAGGTCAGAGAGAAATTGAACATTTCACAAAATGTTGTTATAAAGACAAATGAAAAGCAGGCCACACATGTATTCATTTAGCTGGTCAGTTGGCCAATTTTTTGCTTACAAGGGATTGTCTTTTGAAGAATTGATGTAGAGACAGAATCCAAAGTCTTCTTTCCTATTTCATCCAGATCAAGTCTGCTGTTATGTATTTTATTTCTAGAGCAGTCAAGTTTCTTCCTCCGCTGGAACCTAGGGCACTAACATTATATAAGAAAGCTATTGTGTGTTAATTTGAGGCCAAAGAAAGTGAATTCTTTTTACTATAATGAGGTGGAGAAAAGAAATTTTGCCAGAAAGGTTGATCTTCTATTGATATGACTGGTTTTTATGAGCTATATCCTGAGTCCAGGCTGTTAGAAGCTCTATGTCATTTACCTACCCACCTACATAAGCCCTGAAGTTTCCATCTGGGGTGGGTCATCAAAAATTCTCTAAAATTGGCCTCTAGTAAAGAACTAGATGACTTGATGATTGTATGGAACATTCATCACGGAGGGTGGAGGTGGCAACACTTGCCCACCTCCATAGGTCAAAGCAAAAATGTCTGAATGGTTTGGAGTCTGCTGGGCCTAGTGAACAATTTATGGGTGAATTATCTGTGCCATCATTCCAGTTTCTTTTCTTGAGTAGGCCTCACAAACAGATTTATTGGTCTCCCGTGCATTTTTAACTAAGTGATAAGTTTAAAGATTTTATTTTATTGTTACTTCTCAAAATAATTTTTATTTCAAAATATTAGGAGTGTTCTTGTTATATGGATGAATTGTATAATGCTGAAGTCAGGGCTTTTAGTGTGTCCGTCACCAGAATAATGTACATTGTACCCAACGAGGAAGATTTTATCTCTCACCCACCTCTCCCACCCTCCCCGCCTTCTTAGTTTCCAATGTCCTTTACACTACTTTATGATCATGTATACCCATTGTTCAGCTTCCATTTATTAGTGAGAACATGTAGTGGTGCTTTTTTCCATTCCTGAGAAACTTCACTTAGGATAATGGTCTCCAGTTTTATACAAATCTCTAAAAATGACATTTTTTCATTCATTTTTATAGCTAAGTGCTACTCCATGGTGTGTGTGTGTGTGTGTGTGTGTGTGTACGTATGTGACATTTTCTTTACTCATCAGTTGATAGGCACTTATGTCGATTCCGTATCTTTGCAATTGTGAATTGTGCTGCAATATATATTTGGGTACAGGTGTAATTTTGACATAATGACTTCTTTTCCTTTTGGTAGATACCCAATAGTAGGATTGCTTAATCCAATCATAGATCTGCTTTTAGTTACTTGAGGAATCTCTTTACTGTTTTCCACAGAGGTTGTATTAATTTACAGTCCTACCAACAGTGTATAAGCATTTCCTTTTTCACTGCATCCATGCCAACATCTATTGCTCTTTGATTTTTTTTTTTTTTTTTTGAGACAAAGTCTCACTGTGTTGCCTGGGCTAGAGTGCCACGGCGTCATCCTAGCTCACAGCAACCTCAAACTCCTGGGCTCAAGTGATCCTCTTGTCTCAGCCTCCCGAGTAGCTGGGACTACAGGCATGTGCCACCATGACTGGCTAATTTTTTCTATATATTTTTAGTTGTCTGATTAATTTCTTTCTATTTTTAGTAGAGAAGGGATCTCGCTCTTGCTCAGGCTGGTTTCAAACTCCTGAGTTCAAACAATCCGCCCGCCTCGGCCTCCCAGAGAGCTAGAATTAAAGGCGTGAGCCATCGCGCCCGGCCTGTTCTTTGATTTTTTAATAATGGTCATTTTGATAGGGGTAAAATGGTATCTCATTGTGGTTTTAATTTGCATTTCCCTGATGATTAGTGATGTTGGGCATTTTTTTATGTCTGCTGCTCATTTGTATACCTTCTTTTGAAAAAACTCTGTTCATATCTTTTGCCAACTTTTTTTTTTATTATTTCAAAATATTAAGGAGGTACAAATGTTTTCATTATGCGAATACCTTTTATAATGCTTAAGTCGAAGCTTTTAGTGTGCCCATTACCCAAATAGCGTTCATTGTATCTGAGAGGTAGATTTTTACCCCTCGTTTCTCCCTCTACCCACTTCTTGATTTTCTGTGTGCCCATGTGTGCCCATCGATTAGCTGCCAATTATTAAAGAATACATGTGGTGCTTTTTCCATTCCTGAGATACTTCACTTAGGATGATGGTTTCCAATTCCTTCCAAGTTGTTGCAAAAGACATTATTTCATTCCTTTTTATGGCTAAGTAGTATTCCATGGTGTATATATACACCACATTTTCTTAATCCACCCATGAACTGATGGACACTTAGGTCAATACCACATCTTTGCGATTGTGAAGTTCGCTGCAATAAACATTCGAGTACAGGTGTCTTTTTGATAAAATGACTTCTTTTCTTTTAGGCAGATACTCAGTAGTGGGATTACTGGGCTGAATGCCAATTGTACATTTATTTCTTTGAGGAATTTCCATACTGTTTTCCATAGGAGTTGTGCTAATTTTCAGTCCCACCAACAGTGTATAAGCATTCCTTTCTCTCTGCATCTATGCCAGTATCTATTGTTTTTTGAAGTTTTAATAACAGCCATTCTGACAGAGATAAGGTGATATCTCATTGTGGTTTATAACTTGCATTTCCCTAATAATTAGTGATGTTGAGCATTTTTTCATATGTCTGTTGGCCATTTGTCTATCTTCTTTTGAAAAAACTCTGTTCATGTCTTTTTTAAGGGAGTTATTTGGTTTTTTTTCTTGCTGATTTGTTTGAGTTCTTTGTAGATTCTGGATATTAACCCTTTGTCAAATGTGCAGTTTGGTAATATTTTCTCCCATTCTTTAGGCTGTCTACATATTCTCTTGATAATTTCCTTTGTTGTGCAGAAACTTTAATTTAATTAAGTCTCATTTATTTATTTTTGTTGTTGCTGTATTTGCTTTGGGCTTTTAGTCATAAAATCTTTGCCTAGGATGATGTCCAGAAGAGTTTTTCCTAGGTTTCTTCCAGAATTTTTATGGTATTAGGTCTTACATATAGATCCTTAATTCATCTTGAGTTAATTTTTGTATAAGGAGAGATTGGGATCCAGTTTTCCCAGCACCATTTATTGAATAGGGTGTCCTTTCCCCAGTGTATGTTTTTTTTTTTTCCTGCTTTGTTCAAAATCACTCGATTGTAGCTACGTAGTTTTATTCTCAGTTTCTCTGTTCTGATCCATTGGTCTCTGTCTCTACCTTCATACCAGTACCATACTTTTTTGATTATTATAGCCTTGTGAAATAATTCGAGATCAGATAATGTGATGCCTCCAGATTTGTTCTGTTTATTTAAGATTGCTTTGGCCATTTGGGCTCATAAAGATCATTTTAAAGAACACCTGGCAATGCTGCATCAAGGGTCTTTGATGCCTTCTAGCAAGAAAAAAAAACCCAAACAAACAAACAAGCAAAAAACTCAATTTCAGAAAAACCTCAAGCAAAGGAGCAGCCAAGGGAATACAGCAGCCATCTGGGATGCCTGACCAAAGTAGGAGATATGCCCAGTTGTAGTACAGTGAGTGTGAAATCTTTTTTTCTTACTTGGCCTGCAATGTTGATTTAATTATATTTTTTTTAAAAAGGGGGGGAAAAAGCTGTAAGAAGCAACATTCTTCACTTGTAATTGAGGGAAACAAGCTATTTTAAGGTTGCATCGGATCGAGGCAATTGAGAGAGGTAACCTGGTCCACTGAAGCAAACAGAACCACCGGAGTATAACTTGAAGTATTATGATTCTACTAATAATTTTATTTCTTTTTAGAAGTTCTAGGAATTGTTATATTTAATTCTTGAACAACCGTATTAAGTGGGTTCCTATTATTAAATTTTAAAAATAAAATATATTAAATATTGATCTAAGTTTATAAAACTGATCAGTGAAGGAGCTTGTATTTGAACCCAAAGCCTGTTCTCATTTCACAAAATCCCCCTGCCTTCTTTCTTGCTTATTCTTTATTCTACTCACATGAATAAATATTGTTTTGCTATTAACCATGTATTCCAATTATTCATTCAACATTCATTTAACCAACATTTGTTGAAACTCTCCTTTTTGCCAAGAATTATAGGGGATACAACAATTCATAAGGCAAAGTCCTTGAAGAGCTTATAGTACAGTTGCAATGCAATTGCAGTAATTGCAGTACAAAGCAGAATGTGAAATGTGCCAAAAGAGAAGTATGCATCTTTGCTTCCCCATTTCTCATTCCCACAGATAATCAATAATTAATCCTACTTTATATTTTGCTCATACCTATCTTCCAAGGAAACCAAATGCTTTGCATATATTATCTTGTCAACACTCCCAATAGTAGAACAGCCTCATAGTTGAGTTCCAAAAACCTATCAGCTTGTAAAACTGTGTGCAGCCAATCTCACACTTTCTCATGTCATAGCAGTGACACAATATGTTGACACAATTAGCATCAGTGATCTGAAGTACACAGCACCAGCACTGGGGGGTGGGGAGGTGGTCACATAACGTCAGTTTTATTTATATCTTCATGGTGAAACAGCCCAATTTTAAAATATATATATGATGGACTAATAAGGTAGTTATTGGGGCAGCAGTTGGTGGTGGTGGGAAGTGTAAATGAAGCAATTTTATTCCATTTGGTCATCTGCAGAAGACAAATCCCAAAAGGAAGTAAGAGGGTCCTCGGTGATGGAATGCTGAGTTAGAAAGACTATGTTCCAGGCATGATGCTGAGTGGCTTCCTTTCGTAATGTCACTTAATCCCGCTCCCATCTTAGGAGGGTTCCATTTCCTTACAAGTGAAGAAACTGGGACTCAGACTGTTTAAGTAACATGGGTTAGGCCAGGTAGTTAGTCTGAAGTGACCTGGAATTCAGCCACAAATCTGTTTCTTTAAGCTCAGGTCCTTAAGGGCTATGCCATTCTCCTTCTGAAGATTGGAGGAACCAAAGCAAGCTGTATGTAGACAGAGGCTGTATGTTTGGGGAGATTGTGGGCAAGGACCAGGAAGGAAAACAGGAATTGGAAAGCTCCCAGTTTTAAGATGAAGCCATGGATTGTGTCACAGTCAGGACTCTTGCTATCTGAAACTGTAGGGTAATATTTTGGGTCAGGGGATCCAAACCCTGGGATTTGTGGGAGTAGAGCTGTTGCAGCAGCCTTGATCTAGGGAAATGAAGGCCTCAGGTCTATGTGTCTCCATCTCCACATCTTTTATCTCTAGTTCTCGTTTTATTTTTCACTTTTTTCCCCACTATTTGAGACCACCTCTCTCCATGGGGCTGAACTCATGGCCAAAATCTGCCTTAGAATTTTATCTTTAAAGTACAACGACTTATAAAGGAAAAAAGATGTTCCCCATAAATTTCAGTTAGGAAAATCCCAGGAAGAGTTTCTGATTGGTTTTGCCAATCCTCCCTGTAGCTACAGGAACATTTTAATTGGAACCTCACCACAGTGAACCAAACAGTGAAAGTTGGAAGTGAACTGTTTCCTCTTCTAGAAAAAAAGGAAAAAAGGTGTTAGACTGACAATAGCAACAAATGTCTACTACAAGCAGAAACCAGATTGGACCAGAAAAATAGACATGAGAAACTAACCATGCAGGAAAAATATATCTTAAAATCGGAGGGTTTTTTCCCTGCCTTAGAAGGCTTTCTGCTGGGCCAGAAGCTAATCCAAGGCAATCCAAGATTTACAACATCATGGAAACACAGAATTCTCCCATCTTGTGCTCTCCTTATTGCTTTCTATGATCCAGCCACATTGTCTTTCCTTTGGCTACTCCTTGCATGTGCTGGGCTCATTGCTTCTTAGCTTATCCTAAGTTGTTCTTCTGTTTGCAATGGTTTCTCCTTGGTTACTCAGGTCTGAACTCAAATGTCACCTCCTTATAAAGGACTTTCCTGAACATCTGTCAGTTTTATTTTGTCATAATATTTATCACTACTTAAATTTTCATTCTCCTCTTTTCTCTTCTCTTCTTATCTTCTTTTCTGTTTCACTTCCTTAAAACAGAAATTTTGTAGAAACAGAGATCTTTTCTGTTTTCTTGCCTGCTACAATGTGAGCACACATAATAATGTCTGGCATGCCATGCAGGACCTTAATACATATTTGTAAAATAAATTAATAAATGAATGAACCCTAGATTTCAGAGGGACTATAGCATTTAACTTGGAGATTTGTACATAAAGGGTGCTTCAAACATTGTTTACAAATTTTTTAAAAATCAAGAGAATTCAGGAAGTTTACACTATTGTCATATGCTGGGAATACTGCTGAGCTTGAATGGTATAACTAAGACCTCACAGCAAGGTTGAAAATCAAAGACCACCTTTCCCCTTCCACATTCTCATTAGGTTGTATGAGATGTGTGAGTGATATTTTGGAAAGGCCTGGAGTCTTGCACGGCTATCATTTATTGAGCATATGTCATATGCCAGACATCACCCTAGGTACTTTACATGGATTAGCTCCAACTCTGAGACTTGACATAGTAATAACTTATGCAAGGCTCACGGCTTATAAAAGGCAAGAATGGGACCAGAACTCTCGCCAGTATATCATAGTGTTTTCTCCCAAGTGCTCTAGCAGATCTGGGGGAGATTTAGGTGTGTGTTCTTTACTACAGTTTGGACAAGTTCTAATAATTGGTACCTGGCCACAGACCCATTTAATTTTTATCTACACCTGGAATATAGGTGAAATTTTATTCAAGGTTGTCCCAGACATTTTTGTCTCCTAGGATAGTGGTTTAAAAGTATGATCCCAGACCAGGACATCAGCATCTCCTGAGGACATGTTAGACATGCAAATTCTTATGCTCCATTTCTGACTTTCTACAAATGTAACTCTGGGGATAGGCCCAGCAATCTCTATTTTAACAAGCCTGCCAGGAAATTCTGATGCACCCAAATGTTTCAGAACAACTGCTTTAGAATATCTTCCATGTAGCCACGTAGTTTAAGCTGAAGGGTACCTATATACCAATGGGGAATTCTAGAGCCTAGTGCTAATTATTACAAACCTAGCAGCTTAAAACAACACATGATCTTATAGTTCTATAGGTCAAGAGTCCAAGGACAGGGCTGGCTGCATTTCTTTCTGGAGACTCTAGGGGAGAATCCATTTCCTTGACTTTCCACTTTCTGGAGGACATCTTCCTCCATTTCTGTGACCATTCTTCTGCTGTTGCATCTCTCTTTGATCACAGCTAGAAAAAGTTCTCCATTTTGAGGACTCATATGATTAGATGGGGCCCATCTGGATAATCCAGGATAATCTTTCCATCTCAAGATTTTTAACTTAATGGAATTTGTACTGTCTCTTTTGCTATTTAAAGTAACATATTTACAGGTTCCAGGGCTTGGGATGTGGACATCTTTGGAGAGCTGTTATTATCCCTACCACAGTTACCATAGCTGGAACCCTGGGATGTGGTACTTTTAGTACCAAAACTAGGAAAGTCTGGGACAAAACTGAGACAAATTGGTCCCTTGAATTGAATTGGGAGGGTACAGAGAAGAGTGATAATGCTGTGGTGGAGGCCATATAATGCATGGTTAAAAAGACACTGGAACCAAGTTTCAGAGCTGGGAAAAAGTCAAAAGGAGGTAGATCTGCCTTCCTGAGTTGCCCATTCCATAATTTTGTGTAACCTGATTCAAACTTTCTCTTTTTCATGCTGTGACATGTTCTTCCATTTGTAGCCATTTTTTTTGCAATGAATATAACCATACTAATTTATTATTAGTCACTAACTGTGGGTAATTCACTGTTGCTTATAAAATGCCACATTAACTACTGCTACCATTGAGTTACCAAGTTCTGGTGGTAGCAAAAGCAAATCATGACTTTAATTGTCTGAATCTGGCTCCGTGTGTGTGATCAGCATGTGATTAGGGTCTTGCTGAGTCCTAAAGAGAATCAGCGAGGCACATTCACAAAAAGGCAGACTATAGTCATAGCTCTTGCAGGGAAGTAATGTTCCATGAGTATTTTATTGTATATACTATATAAAAGATTTATTTGTCCTGTGTAAATACTTGGCCGTCTCTAGTTCTATCATCTTTTCAGATGTGGTGTCCCAAAACAAAATGCCTTCTATTTTTTAAAAAAATGGAAATAGGAATACACGTATAAAGTATAGTTACACAGCTGAATTTTTGTGAATTTGACATAAACATGAACATATGAAACCAAAAAAACATTTTTTTTATGTTGAGCAGGAATCCAGGAATTGAAGTTGAGTGAGGACTTTGTCCACATGAGGTTGGAAGTGCTAGTCTACTTTCCATTATGACACAACTGCTTCCCTTAGAGAGAAAACAGTCCCTGGAAAAAAGACAAACTGGAGAGGATTCAAATCCCAAATTCACCTCTTATTAACTGTGTAACCTAGAGATATTTCTTATTTTTCTAAGCCTTATTTTCCCCTTCAGAGTTGGCACAAGTGAATGACAGTTGTTAAAATTATTGGTTCACTTTTTTTATTTCAGCATATTATGGGGGTACAAATGTATAGATTACATATATTGCCTTTGCCCCACCTGAGTCAGAGCTTCAAGCATGTCCATCCTACAGATGTTGCACACCGTAACCATTAGGTGTGAATATACCCATGCCCTCCTCCTCCTCCCACCTGCCTGACACCCAATTAATGTTACTGCTTATATGTGCACATAAGTGTTGATCAGTTAATACCAATTTGATGGTGCGTACATGTCGTGCTTGTTTTTCCATTCTTGTGATACTTCACTTAGTAGAATGGGCTCCAGCTCTATCCAGAATAATACAAGAGGTGCTAGACCACCATTGTTTTTTTGTGACTGAGTAGAACTCCATGGTGTACATATACCACATTTTATTAATCCACTCATGTATTGATGGGCATTTGGGTTGTTTCCACATCTTTGCAATTGTGAATTGTGCTGCTATAAACATTCTAGTGCAGATGTCTTTTTTATAAAATGTCTTTTTTTGTTTTGGG
>CAUYSK010016509.1:0-22999 GCA_963575035.1 Avahi laniger | reverse complement strand
GCACTCCTATGAGAATCTAATGTCACTGCTGATCTGACAGGTGGCGGAGCTCAGGGAGTGATGCAAGTGAAGGAGTGGCTGTAAATACAGATGAAGCTTCCCTGGTTTGCCCTCTGCTCACCTCCTGCTGTGTGGTCCAGTTCCTAATAGGCCATAGCCTGGTACCTGTCTGCAGCCCAGGGGTTGGGGAACCACAGCCTTAGAAAACAGTGCTCCAAAATTATGGACAACATAGGGGGTTCTTTAAAAAATTTCTCTTATATTTAATATATTTTATCATAATGATATGATAATGCTGACTCTCTACTAATGCAACATTTAACATACCATAAGGAGGTATTTCATACTTGGAAGAAACCTAAATCATATGATCTATCCACACCTCTCATCACTGGAGCATGCTTGCATATTTGACATGCATTTCAAAAAGTACTCCTGGGTGATGACTTCTGATAATGTGATTGTGGTTCACCCCTCCAAATCAAAATGTATTACACTGTATGTGGAAGGCAGCGTCTAAGATGGCCTCAAAGATAAGTTCCTCCCCTTGACTGTGGACAAGTCCTGTGACTTACTTCTAAGCCATAGAATATGGCAAAGGCGAGGGAATGTCGCTTCTGTGATTATCTTTCATAAGATAGTGACTTCTGTCTTGCTGGCAGACCCTATTGCCATCTTGGCTTGCACACGTTGATGAAGCAAGTCTCTATGTTGGAAAGGCCCACATGGCAAGGAACTGATGGAGGCCTCTGGCCAACACCCAGTGCAGAAGCAGATCCTTTCCCAGTAGAGCTTTTAAAGAAGACTGCACCTCGGGCTAACACCTGGGTTGCACCTTTGTGATAGACCCCGAAGCAAAGGACTCGGCTAAGCTGTGTTTAGCTTCCTGACCCACAGACGATGAGATAACAAATGTGTGTTGTTTTAAGCCACTAAGTTTTGGGGTAATTTGTTATGTAGCAATAAAAAACTAATACACTGTACTATATTTATTTCTTTCTCTAGCAAGACCAGAAGTGAGCTGGTTAAGGTCACTGGTCCTTGTCGCGTGTGGTTAGCTGTTTACCCGCTACTGGACACCTTCCTGCCAGGACTCGTCCTCAGAGTAAAAGCAGAACCCAGAGGTCCCGGCGGGGGCGGGGAGCTCCTAGCGCTCCAGGAAGGTGGTCTGTGCCCTCCATCAATTCCCACCTCTGACCTGCCACTATTAGAACCTCCATAATTGTCTTTCTCCACCAGAGCATCATTTAGCTTACAAACCAGAGGCAGTAAGCCAATTACTCCCTGGAGTCTGAAACGTCATCCTGACGGGGGTGTTAATCACAACCGCGGTACACAGCAAAGGTATGACTGCAGAAATCACATGCCAATCGAGTTCACAAGCAGAGGTGCAAAATGCCTGAAAAATCTGAAGCCATGAGATCAGAAACACTTTTTGAGAGAAGGAAATTGGGGGTAGATATTGAAATACATGCACTGCGTAAGGCATCCGGCAACCACTTCAGAGGCTTCGGTTTTCCCATCTGTAAAATGGGAGTTTACTTCCAGGTCCCACAGTCTTTGAATCTTAGTCAGACGCAATCTGGGTTGCTGTGCGCTGGCTCTCTGGGTGCTAAACCAACTATAAAATGAGGATAACACAAAACCTGTCTCCAAAGGGGGTTGTAGAATTAAATGAAACAAAACGTGTTAAATGTGCAGCCGGCCCAAGAGTGATCCTGGCAGTTACCTCTTGCCCACGAGGGCCTAAGTCCCGGGGAATTGAGGCCGCCGGCGGGCGGAGCGCAGTCCGGACCCGGGCCCGGTGGCCTGCCCCGCCCACGTGGGGCCGCGGTCCGTCGAATGACTCGGTGCAACGTGTTGGTAGCGGCGGCGCGGGTTCTTCCGGGCGCCGCAGCTTCCTGCCAGGCACCGCGCAGCCGCCTCCGCCGCAGGAGCCGCCGGGGCAGGCCTCTGCGCGGTGCGGACCCGGCTCAGCCGCGCGCCCTGCCCGCCCGCGCCATGCGTGCCGCGCCGCCTCCCGCGCCGCTCCTGCCGCTGCTGCTGCTCGCGCTCCTGGCCGCGCCCGCCGCCCGCGCCAGCAGAGCCGAGTCCGCCCGGGCGCCGCAGCCCGAGCCCAAGCGCGAGTCGCGGCCGCCGCCCGGCCCGGGGCCCGGGAACTCCACCTGGACTGGGTCTGAGGCGGCGGGCAGCGGTGGCGGCAACTCCAACAGCAGTGGCGACGCCTTGGTGACACGCATCTCCACCCTGCTCCGCGACCTGCCTACCCTGAAGGCGGCCGTGATCGTGGCGTGCGCCTTCAGCGCCCTCCTCATCGCCTGCCTGCTGCTGCGCGTCTTCAGGTGGGTCCCCCCGCCCTTTGCGTTCCCCCGCGGGCCGAGCGCGGCGTCGGCAGCCTGCTGTCACCGCGCGCCCAACCCACCTGCGCGCACAGGTGCTCTGGGTGCGGGGCTCTGCTCCAGCCTGGGCGTCTTGGTGCGCTCCAGCCAGCCGTGCGCCGCGCTGCCCTGCCGGGGAGCGTGGCAGGGGCCCGGGACACGCTCCTCTGTTTTTTCGTGGTGTATATATCTTACCAATTTTCCCTTTTCTTTATCGATATATATCATACATATTTGATAACATTTGTTAACTCTGCTAGTGCTTAACACTAACAATAGCAATCTGAATTCTGACTGTCTTCCACAGAATTTATTTTTATAATCATTTCACAGATAAGGAAAACATTTTCAGAGAGGCAAGGTGGCTTATCTAAGTAAACTCAGTGGTGGAGGTAGGATTTGAACCCAGCTCCATCTAACTTTATTAATCTTGGTACCTCTTCTCCCCTCTTGCCTGCAGCTCCCTCACAGGCCACCTACCTTTTTTCTTTTTCTGCTGCTGAAAGAAGACATTTCTAGCGTGGGGGGCTGGGCGCCGCCCACAGGAACGCCTGTTGGGGACGTGCTTTGCACTGGGATTAGAGCTGGGCTTTAGGGTACTTGGCGACTCTTGGTGGCCTCTGTGACTTTCTGTTAGTGGGGGAATGAAAACGGCTCTCCTAGACCCTGCCTGACTAAGCTGCCCGGGTGAAAGTTCACAGGGGCATGAGGGATCTTGGAGAGACTTTCGTAGGTTGCTCAAGTTCAAGGAGAAAGCGTGTGGGAAGTTACGAAGGATGTCCAAGGTCTCCGGAATGATGAGGTGGACAGGGCTACAGGGCATGCAAGGACCTTTTCCCCTAATGCCTGGGAAATCCTGTTTTTGCAGGAAATGAACCTGTCACTCAGGCCCAGCAGCCTGGAAATGTGGGTATGTGCGTTGGCTGTTCCCTGCGCATTCTCTCCACTTGCAAGTGTACACACTGTGCTTTGGTGTTTGCTCAGCTGTTGAAGGGTTTGGGGCCAGGGCCCTGCTCCTGGGTAGCATTTTCAGTGCAGGAGCAGAAACTAGACCTGGGAAAGTCAGGGTTGGGAGCTGTCTAGGGAGGTTTGCTGTTGGATCTGTGTGACTTTGGGTCCAGGTGTTTCCTTCTGGGTCTGTGGGATTAGATGCTGGTTGTCTGAGCAAATAGAGAAGGGGAGCCGTGGCCCCACCTTCACCTCAGCGTCCCTCCCTGCCTCGGCTCAGGGCACGTCATTCCCCACTCTGCTGGTCTCCTCGATGTTCTCTGGGTTGAAGTGCCCCTCTTCACCCCACCCTTCCCACTGCCCTCGATCCTCTGCTCACAAACTGCAGTGGCTCCTTGTGGCCACTACCTAGGCGTGGCACTACCTAGGCGCGGCATTCGGGGTCTTTGCAAACTGGCCCCAGCCTACCTTGCAGCCATCAAGCAGCCCTTCTGGGTCCCCTGTCTTGTCTCTGCTCCTTTCCTTATGCTCCACAGTGCACTGTGCTTTCCCACTTCTGGTCCAATTCCTGTTCCACATCTTCCAAGACTGCAGACAGCCACCAAGGCCCGGCTCCCGTCCTCCTTCCTCGTCGGATAGTTTTCCTGACATTTGAATGAGGCCATCACTTCCCTTTCTGGCCTCCCCAGCCCTAGCCTCGTGAGTGACCTTCAGTGTAACCCATACGTGCCATGCTGGCTTGCTGCGTTGAGTGCCCAGCTCTCATGCTCAGCAGAGGGCCTTGGAGGGCAGGGTGTCCAGGTCGTCCTCGTGCCTCCATGCCCGTTGCAGGCCTGGCATTCAGCAGAGGTGCCATCATCATTTACTGACTTCCTGATTGTTTAGTTGGAGTGAACGTTAATGCCTAGAACAGCTCTGAGCCTGGAGGTTTGAAACATTTAGCTCAAAATAGGCCACGGAGCCCACAAGGCTGTGTACTTTCTAAGAAGGTATTTGAACTATTTTGCCAGTCTGCTCTTTATTACCCAGGAGTGGAGGAGAAAAGAAAGCAGCATGCGGCCAGATGTGAGGGGTCTGGGCCTCGTGTTGGAGCGGGTGAGCCGGTGCTCCGGCCTGGAAGGGTGGATCTTCGGTGGCTTGGGTGTGGAGTGTTGAAAGGTGATGACTTCATAGGAGAAGCTTGTTGTGGACACGATCTGCCCCTTCCTAGAAAGGCATTTTTATTAGGGCCTGTCTCCAGGTGGACAGCTGCCACCGCAGGTTGGATTGATGAAACCTTGTAGCATTTTATAGCTGGGAAGGGCCTCGGTGCTACACCATCCTGTGCAGATGAGAAAGTTGCTTCTCGGAGAGTGGAATAAGTTGTCAGTAGATCCTAGAACACTCTACAAGTCTGTGTGACCAAGGCAGGGCCAGCACCCCATCTTGGCTACTCTCTGGTCTGGACTGTGTGGCCCTTCTTCCTCTTTTCCACGTTCCCTTGTAGGCTTGGTTCATACGCCTGCCATGCTGGCCAGGTGTCCTCCTTCCTTGCTCACTCTCCCGCTCCTCAGCATGCAGACAGCGTCCTGGCCGTTCCACGAGTCTGCCGGAGTCTGTCTTACCTCTGCCCGCGTCACCTTCCCCCGGTGAAGCTTCCCCACCTGCCTCTAATTCTGCCCGGTTGCCTCCCTACCTTGTCTCTCCTGAATTGCAGTGGCATCTTTTAGGCTAGGGATCCTGCCCCCAACCTCATCCCTCTCCAGTCTATCCCTCTTCTTCCAGAATGCTGGCCCCATCCATCCTCTCCCCCTCCCTGCCAATCCCTGCTGTGTACAAGCTCCTAGTGTGCCGGTAAGCCTGTCTCTTTATGGCCCGGGCCCGCCTCCCTCTCGAGCCCCCATCTTGGCTTTGCCCAATGTCCCTCTCCCGAAGCTCCAGCCCAGGGGTTCTTCAGAGGTACTGTGTGGCCTGGGCATCTTGCCCCACTCTGGTCCTCTGCCTGGAATGCCCCTGCTGCCAAGACTGCGTGGCCAGCTCGTTGCTGCAGGACCTCTTGCTGCTGCCTTCTCTGAGCAGCCTCGCCAGCCAGGGCCCCGCGTGCTGCGGGAGCACACTCGAGCTTTGAATTTCCTCCTCGGAGTCAAGTGTCGCCGAACTTCTCCTTCTGCCTGAACAGGCTGAGGGCTCCCAAGGGCAGGGCTGGGCATTAATCTTCCGTGTCTCTCTAACATGTGGTGTGGTTCCAGGCACGGGCTGGCATTTCACAAAGATATTTTTAGCAAAAGAATGTTGGAATCCCAAATATTTTACATAGCTGATGTCTCTTAAAATGTACTCTGGGACTAAAAGCTTGGCTGATGCTGGATACCTGTGAGGGAGGAATTTGGGTAGCGGCCCTTCATTTTCTTAGCAATGTGAATAAAAAAGAACGAGTGAGGAGTGCCAAGTATTATTGCTTATAAAGCAGCAGTCCTAGCATATTTGTCTGTTTTCCCTGAAGGAGTCACCTTGCCAGACAACAGAAAAAATGTGGATCCAAGGAAACTGCAAATAATACAGCAAAAAAATATTTATACATTTAATCAAGCAATTCCATTCCTAAGGTGTACATATTTTTAACTGCAATATATATTCTTTGATTCTAATGTTAATAATTAGAAGAAGCAGCCAAAAGCATGTACAATGATATTCAGAGTAGTTCTGTTTGACAGTGAAAAGGTTTAAATCACCTACGCATCCAACAACTGGGCATTGGTTAAGTGAATTATGGTAATCCTTACAGTGGAATTCTATGCAGCTATTAAAAATGATGACATTGATGTAATATTTGCTATCTGTGATTGAGTGAAACAGGTTACAAGACAGCATGTGTAGTATAAGCTCATATAAATTATAAATATGTATATATAAATGTGTACAAGTAAATCTATGTGTATGTGAACGTGTGTGAATGTGAGTGATTCTTTATAATTTATTATTCATGATATGTTTCTACATTGCCTCAATTCGTTTATACTCAGTGACATGTAGTCACGATTTCTCTCTGTGTGTGCACTCAGCTCCTTGCTTCATCCTTGGATGTGTCTTTCTGAGGACCAGCCTGAGAGTATCTGGGGTGTACACCTAGGGGTGGGATTTCTGGGTCCCAGGGGTGCTCATACTTGATTTCCTTGAGTAGGTACCAGTGCAGGCTCCCACCTGTAGGGCCTGAGGGGTCTCAGATCCTCACATTGTAGCCAACACTTAGTATTACCTGACTTTCTCATGCTTTCCAGTCAGATGGGTATAATCTGGTATCTCATTGCTTTGTTTTGCGTTTTTTCATTTTCTGCTGAGGTTGAGAAGCTGTCCCTTTCTATGCTTCTTAATCAACCTGTTTTTCCATCTGCAGGATCATTTCCACCTCTTTCATGTATTTTATCATTAAGGAAAACCATTTTCAGGCGAAATGGGAAGGAGGGGAAGGTGGGTTGGAGACAGAGCGCCCTCTGGTGGGTGCCCTCACATGGCGGCGTGAGCTGTCCTGCTGGCACGCAGTGCGTGGCCCTGGGGTCTGCTGCTCACAGGTTGCCCCGCCAGCGCAGGAAGGGAATCAACAAGGAGGCGTGTCTAGGAAGTAGAATACTGCGACTTCTGATTTTTTGATACTGGGATATTGGTAGGATTCAGGGACAACATGTGTTTGCCAGTGACTGCTGGTGTCAGTACCTTTTGCCTCACCTTTTCACTTAGGACGCTTTACTCTTTTAGTTCTTGGAGGAACTGACTTTACTTCGCTGTGTCTTATGAATAGGGTGGGGGCAAGTCAGGAAAACTCCACCACCTGGAAACCACGGTGTTCCTTTCCTCCTGGGGCTCCCTCCCCAGTCTTGGCCAGTCTCCGAGCTCTGCGACAATGCAGGCTCCACTTCCCCCAGGTCTCCGTTGGCTGCATGCCCAGCCACTTCTAATTGCAGAGTCTCTGTAAAATCCTCTCGTCTGAAAGGAGGGTTCGTCTTGGTGCCTCCCAAGGGAGGGAAGATGAATCCTGGGTGATGTGACGTTGCCAGCTGTAGGCGGAAAAGGTGCCCACCACCTGTCCTGAGGATGGTGGAACCGACAGAAGCTCAGTTGATTTTACTAAGCTAGGTCTTTGAAAAGGAACTAAGTTTCCTGCTTATCTTGGATTTCCCAAATTTTCTATCGTGTATTTACATTTGTAATAAGAAAAGTTATTTAAAAGAAAATATAAAAGCTTCATACTTCTAGCATTTAGGGAAAGTTAGCATTTCGAATGTTTTTAGTTGTTGCTCGTTAGTCCATCGATATTCTTTTAATAAATTGGAGTTTTGGGTGGAGCCATGGTGAGAAGGTCCAGCCCCTTTTTATGACTTTGAGAGATAATGTGGGACTTGTTTACCATCAAGTAGGTCATTTCTGATTGTTTGGCCAAGGCTTTGAATTGAGGGAAAAAACTATAGAAGCGACACATGCTCTCTTCTTTCATGTTTAATTTTATAGGCCATGGTGAAGAAGTGTTAAAGCTGATACAACAGAAATCCAGACTTTTTTAAAAAGAGAGTAGAGAGCATGCCCTTGATTCACTTCTCTAAAACATCATGATACGTGAAAAGCGTATCATCACCCAAATGGCTCTTCCCTGGGGAGGATTTTGCCCTCGACATCTGGACATGTCTGGAGACATTTTTGGTTGTCAGGGCCAGGGAGTGGGGGCAGGGGGAGAATGCTACTGGCATCTAGTGAGTAGAGGCCAGGAGGCTGGTGAACATCCTGCAATGCACAGAACACCTCCCCCGCCCGCCGAACTGTCCAGCCTCACGTGTCAAGGGTGCCAGGGTTGAGAAATTCTGAGAACCTTGGCTTTGAGGCCTGCTGGTTGTCTGATGTGAGCAGTTTCCCGGACCTTTCTGGGCATCTGTTTCCCATCGTTAATTACAGTACATGCTTCCAAGGGCTGTTGGGATGGTTAGAATGAGATTGTGTCAACCAAGTCCCCGGCTCCCCTTTAAGCAGCCAAGTGTCCTATTGTCTTGAAAAATATGATTCTGAAAACAGATGCAATTTACACCCAACCTTTTGGTCTTGCTTCTGCCCGTAAATGAGGATGCAGCCATATGGCCAAAATAATCAGGCAGGTGCATCTGCTTCTGAGCCTCTTTCAAATGAAATTGGCGACTGTTTAGCCCAAGCGAGCCCACTCAGTTCCCTGATGAAGGAGGTGCCTCATGACTGTCCTTTTTAATAGGGCTGTGAGGACCTGGTACCTGCGACTGATTCCTTCTATCAAACTGGAAAGGGAGGAAAATCCCTCTTTAGTTTAACCCTGAGTCCTCTGGGTTACATGGCATTGCCCATGGACCCTGATCCCACGCACCCTTTGTGTTTGGGGGTCTTTGCAAATGCAGGTCTTTCTTGAGACTCCAGGCACATCTAGGGACAAGCGGTGGGGTTGGGGGAACTCCAGTGTCAGTGTCTGCAGAGCATCTTGTAGGGACAGTGGACAGTGTCAGGGGAGGGAAACCCTCCCGCGTTTAAGCAGAGAAGTCTTCATGGGTAGTGTTGGTAGCTTTAGTTTTATGGCTGATATTTTGGATGTAACCATTTGCAAAGGGAAGTTCTGGGACCATGAATTTAGGATTATGTTGTTATGGTTTCATTTTTAAAACTCTGTACTTAATCTAAGGGTGATGTGCCAGGCATCCAGACTTGATATTTATTTTCCTGGAGGTGCAGGGAGGAGGAAACCCACTCCCACTGGCAGGGGAGGTGTGTGTTGCGGGAAGGGCTCTTCCAGACCCAGGAGGTCACAGTGCCCTGTAGCCTCTCGGGTGTGGACTTTCTTTGCAGTTGGAGCTCCTCTGACTTACCTCCCCCACTCCTTGTACAGATGAGGAAACTGAGGCCCAGAAGTAGGGAGAGTTTCTTAAGGCCACTTAGTGAGTTTGTAGAAAAAGTAGGACTTAAGCCCAGATGTTTGGATGCCAAATTTCACCCTTTCTGGACCTCCCACATGTGGTAGGCTGAGCTTTGGTGCTATCCAGCTGGGTCTTCCCAACACTCAACCCAGCACCCAGGAGGAGCACTGAATGTGAACATAGGGGTGCCATAGGGCACGTCAGAGGCCAAGAAGCATCCAGGTCAATCTGGGAGGTAGGACAATGCCCTTGAATGAGTCTGCTGGGCAGATAAGAAGCCATCTAGTTCAGTAGAGGAGCCATGTGTTCAAAGCAACACTTGATGGACTGAGAAAGGACCGGCACAGTGGCTTTGGCCAGGGACCGAGTGGTCCGGGAAGGCATCGTCCGGGAGGAAGAACATTAGGATTTGGCCGGATGGGAGGAAGAGGTTCTTCCAGGGCTGGATGGGTGAAGCAGGTTTTGCTGTGGGTAGTGTTTGTGAGAATGATCACTTGGAAATCATGATGACGATAATAACAATAGCAACTGGTATTTATTAAGCCCTTACTGTGTACTAGGCTGTGTGATAAGCATTGTACGTATCCTTGCTCCTATGAGCAATACGCTGTTGGGGTCCCCATTTTACAGATGAGCAAACCAAGGCACAGAGCGATGAAGTGTCTTGCTGAGGTCATGCCCCTGGCGAAGGGGAGGAGTCTGACTCACCCTCCCCCAGTCGCAGCAGGATTTTGGAAGACCGCCATTCCAGCTGGAGGATTTCAGGATTTGTAGTCAGAGGTGCGAATGGAGGATTTGAATACAGGAGTGAAATTATCAAAGATCTGCTTTAGAAACGCCGATCCCCATTCAGTCTTACTCAGTAGTTGCTGAGTGAATGGACGAATAGTGACATGGCTGGAACGGGGGCCCAGGATGGCTGGGAGACCCGGAGGAGGAGGAAGTGAAAAGTGTCAGGATGCCCTGATGGGCCCGGAGAAGGGGGGTGTGGTGAAGGGGCTGGCCAGGCAGGGGAGGGGAGAAGCCTTGGTGAGGAAGAGGAGGCACAGGTGAGACTGGCATATGGCAAGGCCGACCATGCATGCAGCTGATGTTCGCGCTTGGGTGGGGGGTCAGGGGCGTCTGCTGAGAAGTAGCGGTCCCCGAAGTAGGGGGTAGCAAGGACTGACATTCCCATGCCTCCCCTACCCCGTGGCAGGGACAAGTGGACGCTGGAAGGGCCACTTATGACGTGTGTCCCAAAGCACTGTGACCTCAGACTTTCCACACTGTGGTCTGGTCCCCTGGGGCCACCAAAGACTCCCTCTTAGTTATCTTGCCGCTGCTCTGGATCCCACGGAGCTGCCTTCTTTGTTTTAAACCTGCTTCACACCCCCCACCACCGCATAAGAAAACAAAGTGGGCCCAACCCTTTGCAAACACACCAGAGCTGGAGGAACAGGTCTTGGGGCATTTGCTGTTGCAGTTTCTCACGTGGCTCCTCCAACAGGTCAAACCCGGGCGGTGCTGATTTTGTCTTGGAAGAATGAGAGCTGACTCTATCCCTCACGGACTGAGAGAGGGAAAGAGAAACAGGGTGGGGAGCAGATGGAGGTGAAACGTGGTGTTATGAAGAAAAACCCTAAGACTCACCATAGAGCTCTGTGGGGCTGTCTGGCCCACGGCGTGTGATCCTGTCTGAAGTGTAAGCCCTGTACTGTGCATTGGTGCCAGTGTCGGGGCCGTCAACAGCAGCAGCCCGGGGGATGGTGGCCAGGAGGGGAGGGGACGGGGAGCAGCTAGCCTGTATAAATAATGGCAGCACTCCCACTCCTTGATCGTGGTCGCACTGCTGGTGCACAGGGACAAGCAAGACCTGGGTCGAACGTGCACATCGTTACATCTCTCTCTCGGAGCTCGTGATTTTCAGCCAGGAGGGGAGGGGACGGGGAGCAGCTAGGCTGTATAAATAATGGCAGCACTCCTTGATCGTGGTCGCACTGCTGGTGCACAGGGACAAGCAAGACCTGGGTCGAACGTGCACATCGTTACATCTCTCTCTCGGAGCTCGTGATTTTCAGCTGAATTATTAACTATCACTCCTGCCTGGTGCTCACGCCCTAATAAGCCATGGCCAGGGCACTAAGTCAGAGAGTGCATGCAGGCCAAAAAATCTGGCTCGCAGACATGGTTTTTGTTTGTTTTGTTTTTGTTTTTTGTTTTTTTTTGATCTGTATAGTGTTTTTAAAAGCTAAGATAGTTGGGAATATTTAAAAGTTGGGAGTCTTTGCATAAAAATCTAGGTCTCCTGCTTCTCTTGACAGACGGGGGTTCCTAGAAGTGCGGGGCCTCTGTTCCACGGGACAGTCAGGTGGGAGCTGGGTAGCTGCCGCTCCATCTAGGCTGGGCAGGGCACCGCTCTTTGTGTCTCTTTGGCTTGAAGACAGAGCATTGTCCACCATTTGTCATCGTCATTTGTTCCCATGTTTCTGTCGGGACAGTCCCACGGCACTGATTTTCTGCGTCCTGCAGCAGGGCCCTGGGGCATTTGAGCTATTGACCAGGTGCGTTGAGTCTCTGTGCTTGGCGGGGCGCTGGGCACTGGAACAGAGGGGCTGTGTGTGGTGGGGAGGCAGCCCCAGGACAGGGGTGAGGCGTGGGCACATCTGGAGGGCTCCCCAACACCTGCATTCTGAGAGGGCTCAGCTGGAGCCCGTGTTCGGGCTGGGCTGCTGGAGATCTTGAAGCTTGTGCTGCACCAGGGGAAAATACTTTTATCTGGTGTGATTTAGTGTGTGTCCGAGGTGGCCCATCCGCAGCGGAGCATGGCGAGATTCATACGGCACGGCACGGGCGTTTGCCTCTCCCAGGGGCTCGGTGAAACTGCGTCAGAGGGAAGGTATCGGGTGGAGCTCAGGGGCTATGCCCAGGCAGGAAGGGAGGATGGGCTGGTACTCAGGACTGGTGCTGTGGTGGCAGGCTCTGGTGGCTTTGCCATCGAGACCCCTGCTAGCCCGTCGATTTTCCAGGGGACTTGGGCACCTACCTTCCTATGGGGTGGGGCAGAGGCCAGAGCTGGAAAGGGGGTTCTGGAGTCACGTTTTCCCTTTCTTCAAGTTCAGTTGGTTTTCTAGGGGAGGCTCTGCTATGTCTGTGTTCCCAGGAGGAGGCGCAAAGTAGAGCTCAGAGGTTAAAAGTGAGACAGGCCTGTGTCCTCAGAGCATTGGGGGCAACTGCTCCTGTACTCTGTTCCCGTCTACACTGCAGGGCAGCTGCCTGCTCCAGCCCCCCCCCCCACATTCCACTTTCATTTTCTTTAGGAATTCTTCTAAGTGTCGGAAGTCACACGTGCTGTTTGTGACAAGTAGTGTGGTTTCAGCAGAACTCTGGCCCTTGAGCTGCAGAACTGTGTCCGTGGGCTCAGAGATGGAAACGGTGGGGGTGGGGGAAAGGTGTCAGTTGCTGGATTTGGGTCCTGAAGTCACCAGGTGAGCCTTGCAAAGCCACACCGAGGCAGCGAGTGACAGGTGGGCTCTGGGAGAGGTATTGCAGCCTGACACAGACTGAGTCTGTTTCAAATTTTATTTCAGTTACTCACTTTGAATTTTATTTATTCACTTGCTTTTAAAATAGGTCCCATATATATTTTTTCACATGGTTCAAAATTGACGAGAAATAAAAGAGGATGCAGTGAAAAACCTCAGCCACCCAGTTTCCTTCACTGCATGCTATCAATTTCTTGTGGAGCTTTCCAGAGAGATTTTACAAATATAGAAACAAATGTAACACATATATATACACAGACACACACATCCTATTTATTTTTTTATAACAGCTTTGGTGAGATATAATTCATATACCATACATTTCAGCCACGTAAAGCGTCCAACTCAGTGGCTGTTAGTATCTGCCAGAGTTGGGCGCTGCGCCCCCCTCCGTGAAATGTGGAATCAGCTTGTTTAGATCCCGAAGAAAAATCAGTCAGTATTTTATCAGATGTCACGAACTTGCAGATTAATTTCGGTGGCTTGATATCTTCATGAGACTGAAACTTCCTAGTCAGAAGCACGGTGTGCCCTCGTTTTGTCGACACGCTTCTTTTGCGTGCCTTTGGGCGTTGCAGGAGCTGGCTGGCCACCCAGAGGAGCGGTTGCCCTTCCAGCTGCCTGAGCGGTATCGATTGAGTGCCGAGTCCCAGGGTTCAGGGACAGCTGGGTGTCCGAGGTGAGTCTCCTGCCCTCTTGTTGGAGCGTGAAGAGCTGGAATTTTGGAGGGGGATAGACCTGGATGTGAGTCCTGCTTACTGGGAATGTCACTCAGCGCCTCGTGGCCTTGGTTTCTTTAACTTGATGATGGGAACCCTCCTTGCCTCGCTGGCTGGAGGCTGTGATGAGATCACGTGTGTGTCGCCTGGCACTAGGGCTTATCGTGGTGGCTGCTGTTACTGTCACCCTGGAGGAGGGGAGGACGCAGGAGAGCCGTGTGTGCTTAGAGGTCACACATAGACAGTGGCCCGCAGCAGGGATGGTGCCTGTGAGTGGAGGTCGTGGGAGCCGTGAGATTGGAGGGAGGAGAAAACCTGGCCTGGTGGGATGTCCTGGAAAGGCCTCAGGAGAAACAGGAAAGCTGATGGCGCCGTGGAGTAGGCAGAGTGGCAGGCGCCACGAGGCTCTATTCCTAGGACCCCAGCCATCCTTGGCAGGAAGTCAAGATGGGTGAAGAAATTAAGGTTCGGGAGGAGCAGCTTGCCCAGAGGCACATATAGACGAGGGAACTGCAGAGTTGAGATCTGACTGCCAGACCCAAAACTGAACCAACCTGTGAGGGTTTAGTTTTGTTTTTCTTTGTGGGGGAGGGCGAGGCGGGGAGGCCTCTCTCCCGCTGGCCTGCGGAGCTCTGGTGCTCGCGCTCCCGGCCGTGTTGTTTGTATAAGTGGTGCGACTGCGAAACCCGTTTCTGACCAGCTGTCGAAGGGCCCTTTGTGTAAACAAACCCTTTGGCTTCGGGGTTATATTTCAGAGTGAAATGATTTTGAACATCTCTCTCTCTTGTTGCAAGTGTGTGTTTTGGTTTGAAGGGAAGGGTCCCCTCTGTAACTTCTCTGGCCTTGCCTACGGCTGTGAGGACAACAGAGATGTTTGCTTAAAAATACCATTGGCCGTGTCTTAGTCGAGGCCACCTGGTTTATGGTAGGCTGCTCCAGAAAAGGAAAGTTCCGGCATGGGGCCGTGCTGTGGGGGATGTACCAGGGGTGTCTTTTCCCTTCCTTGTTTCCCGAATCTCCTTCTTCCACAGGAGGCGCTGCACTCGACAGTTCTCGTGGGCTGCTCTCTTACCCTGTCCCCAACGCCACCCCTGGTACAGCTGAGGGAACAGGCCCTGTAGGTAGGAACGCTGGCCTGCCAACCCAAGTCTGACTCCACACCCGGGCTTCTAGAACCGGGTGCTTTGTCCTCAAGCCGCAGGTACCTCTGGGTAAGATGAGGGCTCTGTCCGCAGGGCTGACCCACTGCCCGGAAAGAGACTCAGTGGTAGCGTAGTCTTTGCTTTCTCCTCAGGCCCCTGTGCTCATAGCGGTCTCGTGAGCTGGAGTCACCAGATGTTTGTCTTCCTGGAAAGCCTGTTCACAGGTAGCCCTGAACAAACAATTTCATGCTTCTGGCACAGAGGCACTATTTACATGCACAGTTCTTGTTTCTGTTAGTACGAGGGAAAGAGTCCTGGGGTTTTAAAGGGTTTGAGGAAATAGGAAAATTATATTTATGTGTGGAAGATCTACCATTAAAATGTGGGATTTGAATTAATAAGTCCATAAGAGTTAAAAAAATCCCAAGATGATATTGTTACTACAGTGGTGGCTTCATTTCGTACCGCACCTGCCTTTGAGGCTCCATGGGTGTTAGGGTTTGTTAGGTCGTGTGTGACCCAAAGCCCTGCCGCAGCTGGCTTTGGTGAAGAGTAGTTTGTAGTTTTCCAGGAGGGCTGGCTCTGTAGTAGAGTTGGGACCTGCTCTCTCACGCACTCTCTCTCCAATCTGCCCTCTACCATGTTGGCTTTATTTTTTGTTTTTAGAAGGCAGCAAGACGTTTTGCATCAGCTGAGTCTCAAGGCCGGGGTTGGGCCCTTACCTGCCCCGTTCCAGCCTTCCCACCAAGGGTCCTTGGCTTTGATTCATCGTGCCTTCCTCCCCCTCCCCTGCCATTGCCTTGGCCTGAGGGGTGTGGTGCGCTCATTGGCTTGGGCCCATGTCCGCTCCTGGGGCTGGAGGTGCGGCCAGGCCTCCTGGGCCATGGAGACGGTGTTAGACGGGGATCCATGAAGGGGACACAGGATACATTTGCTCAAGGAGGGAGGAAATGGATGCTGGCTGGCTCCAGATCAGCACGTGTCCTAAGGGAGTCACAATTTAGAAAGAGTTGCTAGAAGTGTGCCAGATCAATGCGAAATAGGAAAGTATGAGCCGTGTTAAGTGACACGTTACAGAAAGTGTGATGAGGGAGGGCAAAGGGTTTTGGGTATTAAAGCCAAGTGGTGTTGAAGTCTGGTGGAGTGTGGGCGAGGCTGTCTGTTGGGAGTGAGTGGGGAGTTGCCATGGAGGCTGGTGCCTTGCGCCTTGGCAAGCCGGGGTTGGGTCAAGGTGGCCTGCTGGGGAGGTCCGCACTGGGGCAGCCATTGGCCCTCTCAGGAATGGTGTGTGCTCACTGTGGGCCCTGTGCTCTCCTGCCTTTGTGGCACGTTTCAGACTGTGGGTAGTTGTGTTGTGTAGCGCTTCACCCAGCCACGCGGGAAGGAGGTGGGCGGTGAAGACTTCGAGCCTTCTGGTCACTGAGCTGCCTCTAGCTCTGCCGCTCATTCGCTGTGTGGCTGTGGGCAAGTCGACTTCCCTGGGCCTCAGTTTCCTCGGCTGTAAGGGATGGCAGCAGCACATGCCTCTCAGGGTGACTTAGACGTTTTGCATGTGGTCACACATGTGAATTGCTTAGCCGGCACCCAGGAAGAGCTCAACTCTTATGGACTGTTATTAATTTAAAAAGACGTGTTATGGAATCCACATTTAGAGAAGAGAGAGGAGGACCTGGGGAGGCTATTTAGGCTTCGAACGCACTCTTTTCCCGTTTTCTCAGGTTCTCTCTCTCTGAGGCAAAATGACACTGTTCTCTGACCGCAGGACAGTCGGGCTCAGGGATCTGAAGGTGTGTGGGAAACGCCGATCCACTCCGTTCATAAATATCCCTGCTTCCGCCTGGTGCACAGCTAGTAGAGGAAGAGTTCACCTTCTAATCTGAGAAATGTGTGCTGATTCCCACCTCCCAGCCCCCCCGCCAGTCCCACTGCCCTGCCCCTCCATCCCCCAGCGCCATGTATGTATTGTGCAGTTTCCTTCCCGCCCATCGGCGGGGATCCTTGTGGACGCAGCCAGCGTGCGCCGTGCACCTCTGCTGGGAATGTGTCTAAGTATCTTTAAACTTCTCGCAAGCCTCAGTTTTCCCTTATTGTAATAACACGCCCAGCAGTGAAATAGCAGAAAATACTCTTCTTTCGAAAAGAGCATTTTGTCTAAGAGTGTTGACTGAAATGTAATTTCTCCAACTCATTATGTCAAAACTGGCGTTTGAAGCATGCATGAGGGCTCTTGCTAATGGCCTTTTGTGTCAGGGTTCTTCAGCGAAACAGAACCAATAGCAGTGGGTGTGTATGCATGTGTGTATTGGGGAGGGGAGAAGTTTATTATAAGGAATTAGCTCACGTGATTATGGAGGAGGACAAGTCCCAAGACCTGCCATCTGCAAGCTGGGGACCCAGGAGAGCTGACAGCATAAGGTCCAGCCTAAATGCAGGCAGGCTCGAGACCCACAAAGAATTAATATTTTAGTTTGAGTGCAAAGGCAGAAACAAAAACTGATGTCCCAGCCTGAAGGTAGTTGGGCAGAAGGAGTTGTCCTTAGGTCTTGAGGGAGGGTCAGCCTTCTTGTTCTATTCAGGCTTTCAGCTGACTGGCAGAGGCCCACCCACATTAGGGAGGGCCATCTGCTTAACTCCTAGTGCTAGATTCAATTGTTTCTCTCATTCAGATGCACCCTCACTGACACACCCAGAATAATGTGAGTCTGGGCACCCTGTGGCCCAGTCAAGTTGACACAGAACATTGACCATCACACCTTTGTGTAGTCTTGGAGTTTAAATTCATTCTCTGAGGTTGCATGGCTGGAGAGGCTGGGGTTAAAGCATTGAAGGCCATGGCGTTGTAGGGGCTGATGTCATTTTCCTCTTTCTTCCATGGGTTAGGTGTTCAAGGGCTAAGCTTATTTTAGCTCAATAGGCTGATTTTCTCATCACAAGACTCCATAAACAAGAGTCTTAAGATTATAGAGAAAAAAGAGAGTGATTTTACAGGTAATGGGGTCCATTCCCGTGAGGCAGGGCTGAAGTCGGACCCTCCGGAGCCTTCTCCCAGGGTTAGCAGGTCAGTCCTGCCCCAGAGCCTAGAACTAACAAGGTGTAAAGTTCCAAGTGTGCTAAGAGATTTGCAAATCCTCTTTTACATTTCACATTTTCTGGGCTTTTGATGCCTGAAAAAGAGTCACAAACAGGACTATGATTCCTCAGCCTGAAACTCTCTGGGTGTCCGTCTTTTTGAGGGCCCAGAGGGGCCTTTCCCTTGTCCTCTGGTTCACGGGGACATCTCCTTTTCTAATGTTTGGGTATGTATTGGAAATGGACAGCCCAGTCCCGCCCCCTTGCAAAGCCAGATGTTTCCTCCAAACAGCTAGCAAATCATCCGGGTGGAGATTTAGGGCTGTCTTCCTGGGAAAGGTGTGGTGTGTGGGCCTGTGTAGACTGGGGCTTTAGCCCTAGTCTTGAAGGCTTGAGGATGGATGGCTTTGTCTTGGATTGTTTGTGGCACTTGGAGCCATTTCTGGGCTTAAATTTCCCCCATCTAGTACTGCAGATGGAATTAGTCAGGGATTATAAATTGTCTAGGGCAGAGTGTGGAGATTTATTTTACTCCTTTAGTGGGAGGTGGGGAGAAGAATCTGTTGATGGAGAGAATGTGGGACCAACGGTATTTATAAAGTGAGCATTTATAGTCCCACACGAAGCCTTCTTCCAAAATACCCTTGTCCCAGGGCCACTGGCAAGGTGACTGGCCATGTGCCTTTGTTTTATCCGCTTACCACCAGGCGTGGCATTTGCACCATGCTTCATCCTATGTCCATGCCTGTGTGTGTGTGTGCGTGCGTGCGTGTGTGTGTGTGTGTGTGTGTGTGTGTGTGTTCCTGTGATGAAAGCAGGGAGGAAAATTTGCTTTGTGATGAGGCTTGGAGACCATCAGACTTTATAGCTGGTTTCTCTTTCCCTCCCCATATCTCACCCCTTTTCTCTACCCAAAGAACCACAAGGAGCAGGTCCTATGAGTTGAATTGGTTGCTGTACACCAAAGAGACGGTACTAAAACTTTTTATGTAGATGACATGACACTTGGTAAATCATATTTTTGGTAAAAAGCACTAGGTAAGACAAGAACAAGTTGCTATTGCTAAGAAATTTTTAGAAAACCTGAAAGCGAAGTTCTGTTTTCATTCATTGCGCAAACTTACTGAAGAGTTTCTTTGTGTTGAGGACAAAGAGAACTCGCATCTGTCTTTGATGTGGTCGCCACTGGGGAACAGCTTACAGGGAGTGGAGGAATAAATGCACGCAAAGAGCATCAGTCATCATCATAATAGTAGTATTCCCGAGTGGCGTCATAAACTTCCCAGCTCTGCCCTGATAGATATCGCAGCCTTCATGCAGAGCCTTACGCTGGAGACTGAAGTGGCCCATGTCACACTTTCTCTGTGGGCCATGGTGACTCTCCTCCACCCCAAAGGTAAAAATGTAGTGTTATAATCATTTGCTTATAATGGAAACAAAATTGACTCATTTTCACAAGTTCTTGTCGTATGAGAAAAGATGTGGCGTGTTTAACTTCTATTTATTATTATTATTACTAACAGTAACGTTTGCCAAGAGCCTCCTATGTGCAGGCTCATGAAGCCCATCACCTCATGCAGTCCTCCCTCACCTGTGAGCAAGATTACTTCTGTCCAGTTTTATTTAGGAGGAAACAGAGGCTTAGGGAGATTAACCGACTTATCCCTGATCACACACGTAGAGTATGCCCAGGCTCTGACGCAGACGCCCCTTGGCTGGCCCGTAGGGTGGTGCTGTCAGCTGCCAGGCTGTGACGCACCCTGTCCTCACTGAACATCTTGATCTTTTGTCCATCATGGATTTTTTTGGTATGACCTTTGCCTTTTAAAAATACTGCTTTCATATATTATTTATCTTGATTACTGAGTTTTTGTCGGTGCTCAGGGCAGGTACCTCTGCTTTATGGGTGAGGACCATAAAGGGTTAGTGAGATCTTGGCTGTAGGTGGGGCAGTCGGGGTGTTAACCAGGTCTCCTGGGAGCAGCCTGAGCAGCCAGGCTGGAGGTGCTCTCAGGTGAGGGGGAGGGAACCTGACTTAGCATCAGCCGCCAAGCCTGTATCAGGTCCTGTGAGGCTCGGGCTCAGGGGGCTCTTTCTCTCCAAGCTGCGTCCTCATGAATGTCCTGCTCTTCTCCCAGATCGGGAAAGAGGTTAAAGAAGACCCGCAAGTATGACATCATCACCACTCCAGCCGAGAGAGTGGAAATGGCCCCGCTGAACGAAGAGGATGATGAGGATGAGGACTCCACAGTATTTGATATCAAATACAGGTAAGGGTGGGCACAGAGGCTTCCTCCTGGGCTCCGGGCATTGGGTTGGTGGGATGGTCTGTTGACCTTTGGAAGTACCTCGAGGCCAGGTGTGGCATCCATGTGTTCTTGTTCTTCGTTAAGTGTTGGGCCTTGGGGTATTCTGCATATGGAGGGACCCTCCTTGATCCCGTTCTAGAGCACACAGAACCCAGAAATTCAGCAGAGAAATGCTGGCAGAGAAATGTTAATTCCTGCTTTTCCCAAATGAAGATGTTAAATCAGCTCTAGGGGAGGAAGAGGAATGTAGAACTTCAGAAAAATGAGCTGGTCATGCACTAGCTATAGGGGGTCTGGCCCGAGCAGTTGTATGTGCACATACTTTGTGCCCAGACAGAAACTTCTCGGTCAGCCTTGCTTATGTCCACAGCCAAGGAGGTGGGTGGGTGGATGGGGTTCCTGCTTGGATGGAATTACCCATTAGCTCTGAAGACAGGCATGTTTCTTAAAGGTGGTCTCTAGGAAAGTCAGAGTGACTTTGTGACTTCAGGACTGTAGTGTGGGTTTTCAGATCCTTTTGGGATGTACTTTGAATATGTGAAATTCTCAGTGGAAGAGCTGAGGCTGAGCATAGTTTTGAGACGAGGGCTCCAGTGCCCAGAGAGAGGGGAGTTGCTTGGCCAAGGTCCTAGTTAGTAGTGAAAGTGGAACAAAAATCCAGAGTTCCAATCCGAGTTCCCCTTATTTCATGGCTGCTGCGTGCCTGGGAAGGAGAGCTTTCTATGCCTGCCCTAATTTGTTCTTCGGCACAGCCATGACTGTCCTCGGCCCTTGGTCCTTCTGCGTAAATCAGTTTTCACGTTCAGCAAAACAACATTTGGGATTTGGATTGGAACTGCATTGGCTCTGTAGGTCAATTTACGTTGGCTCTTACAATCTGTGGCTGTAGAATGACTTTCCATTTATTTAGGGTTTTTAAAAATGTCTTTCAGTACTTTCAAAAATTGTTTTATACATTTTTGTTAGATATAGTCTTAGGTGTTTTACATTTTGATCTATACACGAGGGCTGCCTGGAAAGTATGCAGCCATTGTTAATATAATAAATGGCTCTATTTTTCATATTACATGGCTGGACACTTTCTGGACAGCCCTTGCGTATATATTTTACTTTAAAAATACTATTTTATTTATACTAATGCCTGAAAAAAATGGCTATATTGTCATGTCTACATACATATCAGTTTTGGAAACAGTTTGTTAATCACATCTAAAGTTTATAAAGAATATGAAAACCTGAAAATTGGTTACAGATAGTAGAGTGGGAGAAAAACCCATTAGCTGTAATTCGCATTTTAGGTAAAAAGCAGCACCCTTTGAAGAGAATCAAATCAATTAGTAATATCCATCCATACCACAGAATAATACACAGTCATCTTTCCGTATCTAGAAAAGGAACTCGCTCTATTATTTGAAGACTCGAGACAAGCTGTGTGAGTTTCTGCATCTGCGGATTCAACCAATCACAGATCAAAAATTAAAAAAAAAACTCAATACAACAAAAAATAATACAGATCAAAAAATACGATACAGCAACTATTTACATAGCATTTATATTGTATAAGGTATTATAAGTAATCTGGAGATGATTTGAAGTATACGGGAGGATGTGCGAAGGTTATATGCAAATCCTACACCATTTTATATCGGGAACTTGAGTATCGTGGAGTTTGGTGTCCATGGGGGGGTCCTAGAACCTATCTCCTGGGAGAGCAAGGGATGACTCTGGACACAGGAAAGTTAGTGATTGTGCTGATTTTATCGCTAAGCCATTTTATCTGTCTCACATTCAATACAAAGAAATAAAGTATAATGTGAAGAAACTCTGTCCTCGTTATTATTCACAATAAAAAGGGTCTGCGTCCTCCTGCGGCCCTGGGTGTATTGCACGACAGGAGCACTTCATGGTTCCAGTGGATCATTGTCCTGTTTTGATCTTGGGCCACTGACCAGCATCTCTTCGATATTTGCTGACTGAACTAACTCCGTGGGAACTGCGAGACACTGAACCATTTTTACGATATCCCCACATCCCACTAAATAAGAAAAGACTCTAAACAAGGAAATATAACAATCTGTCCAGAGAGTCTTCCTATATAGACTCTTTCTTTACTGTAAGGTGGGAAAAGGGGCCTTTCCCTCAGTACATAGATACCAGTATTACTGTGGCTTAAAGATGGCTGGAGTGATTTTGTGTCTCGTATAATGAACATAAGGTACACATTGAAACCACAGTCTGATTAAGAAACTCACACAGCTTGTCTCGAGTCTTCAAATAATAGAGCGAGTTCCTTTTCGAGGCTGACGAATAGTCCTGTGTTGGCACTGCTGCTGGCTGTGACTCGAACCACGCTGTGGGTGTTAAGGTAACAGACAATGCTTTGTTTTTTTGCCTTCTGGCCTGTTGCAAGGGCAAAAGTAGGTGAGAAGGCAGGTCTCCAAGCCTGCTCTGGGGCATTTTTCTTGGTCACTTGAATTCCATTTCTGTCTGACACACAGCAACAGTGCGGGCCCTGCAACACCTGGTGGTTTTTAATAAGGAAATCACTTCAGCTCCCTTAACCATGTTCGTGTCTCTCCTTTTTGCCCATTCTAGGCAGAAAGTCACTGTCGGCCTTAATGAACCCCTTTGTCCCACGGAACAGTCACCACGCCTGGGGCTGCCAGGTCCTCTCTGCTGTCAATTTTCAGACAGCTTCAAAAACAGGTTCCTGAGCAAGCCTCCGCTACAATTCATGGCCTTGTCTCGGATACCTTCTAAAAAATATTATTTTAAAACTCTTTGTTCATGGCAGTTTTTTTTAAGATAATTGATTTTTTTTTTAAATCCAGCAACCTCACTAAACTGTTATTAATTCTAATTTTTTTTTTTCTTTTTTGTGAGACAGAGTCTCACTTTCTTGCCTGGGGCGAGTGCCGTGGCGTCAGCCTAGCTCACAGCAACCTCAAACTCCTGGGCTCAAGCGATCCTACTGCCTCAGCCTCCCAAGTAGCTGGGACTACAGGCATGTGCC
>CAUYSK010016506.1:0-30889 GCA_963575035.1 Avahi laniger | reverse complement strand
GAAATTAATTGGACAGCTAAAAATATATATAGAAAAAATTAGCCGGGCATGGTGGCTCATGCTTGTAGTCCCAGCTACTTGGGAGGCTGAGACAGTAGGATTGCTGGAGCCCAGGAGTTTGAGGTTGCTGTGAGCTAGGCTCATGCCACGGCACTCACCCCAGGCAAGAAATTGAGACCCTGTCCCAACAAAAAAAAAAAAAAAAAAAAAAAGACGAGTGAAAAAAGCAAGAAATACAATGAAATATATACACAAATTATTTGTATAAATTAAACAGAAAACAATGCTATATGTATGCTTATACATACCAATATATCTATATTTAAAGATATATAGCATGAATAAAGGTAAATATATAGAAAGTGGATTGGAAGGACTCATTTTAAATACACATGACTGGCTCTCTGTGACGGGGAAGGAAATGGGATTGGAGATGGAGATGAAGGGGGAAAATTGCAAAATCATTTTTAAAGGGTCCGTAATATTCTACTCCTACCATTGATACTGTAGATAAGCTTACAAATGAATGAAATTTCGTACATACGCACTTACAAAATCATACACACACTGCCCCCAAAATAGAGCACTGCTTAGCATCACAAAATACTTGAAACAGCCTAAATACTTAGAGTTTCCGGGCTCTGCCACATTAATTACGGTATACGTCTATACAGTGAAAAGCTACGTAGCTGTTAAAAAGAATGAAGTAGATCCGTCGGTGGGACCATGGAATAAACACCAAGAAATGTTGTTAAATGAAAAAAGCAAGGGGCAGGACGGTATGTAAACAAAAAGACACGCACACGCATGCACACACATGCACACAGACATGTATATTTGTTTGCCTGTGTGAGGACTCTCACTCCAAGGACACTTAAAGAAGCTGATCCCAGAGGGCCCTAAGGGGAGGGAAAATAGGGCGGCTGGATGGAGAGGGAGAAGGAGACCTTGCTTCCCTCTACACACTTTCGAATTTGCTAAAGCATCCACGTATCGATTATATAAGTAGATAATTTTAGAGGAGTTTCCTTGCACAAACCGTCGATGAAAGCCGGCCATGGAGGCACACGATCTGTTCCATGTGTGCCCTGGAGTCTCCTCAAAATAAATCCCAAGCTCAGCGACAAAATGTAGACGACAGTAGAGGTAAAGAACATTTTCCTTCCTAGGGTGGAGCATGCTTTGAGGAGCTCAGGCTCTGGAGCCGCACTGGCTGGGGTAACCGCCCAACCCTGCTGTCACGAGCTCCCAGACCTTCTGCAAGTCATCGCAGCTCTCTGTGCCTCAGTTTCTTGAGCTGTAAAATGGAGGCAGTAATGTTACCTTCCCCCCAGCGCTATGGGGAGAATGAGCACACTTGCTTCTCAAAGCTACCCGTTCTTGTTCTTTTTACGATCTTGCAAGTATTTCAACACAGATGACTTCAGGAATCCACAGCACTGAACATTAAGAGGAGGGAGAAAAAATAGGAGCTTAGTTCCAGAGGTTGTTCCAGAATCTGCCCATGGGAGGGCTGTGTGTGGCTTCCTCACTTGGCTTCTGCCTTCTTTAAATAAAGAACTGAAGCCTCCCAGTTTCTGCAGGCTGCACAAGTTGCCTAAGGCCACTGCGCCGGGGCAAACCTGGGCCATTTATTCTCCCCCTTTCAGCCTGTTCCTGTGTTTATACTACCCTGTTTAGTTTAATGCACATCCCAAGATTACCCCTAATACACATCCTCAGAAATGTTTATGGAAATTCTTTATAAGCAAACGGCTTTATTTCCCTTGAGTAGCTGCAGATACAAAGCAGCGGTCACTTGTTTTATTGACAGGCTTAAACACCTCGCCACGTCCCGGCCCCCACCCGCACCTCACGCAGATCTGTGACCCAGCCCACCCACGCGCCACCGTGGGACACCGTGCAAGGGGCCGGCGCTTGCCCGCTGCGCGTCCGACCAGGGTTCTCAGCCCTCACTCGGTCCCAAGGCAGGAATCTCGACGACTCTTTTAGATGCTCCGGTTCTTTCCTCTGCTGCTGGTTTTGTTCAGGTAGGGGGAGGAAAGGGGAGCAGAGAAACACACATCATTTTGTGTTTGCTTCCCCTCTCCCTCCCCGCAAGGGTTGCTGCATGCCTGTGCAGTGCCAGGCACCCTAACCCTAACCCTAACCCTGGGCACCGGGGATTCAGCAGTGAGTGCGGAGGCAGGCCACGATTAAACAAATAAGTGCACGAATGTGCTAACTGCGGAGCGCGATGAATGCTGTCGGGCCAACAATGTGAAATAACGCGACTAAAGCTGAGGGGACCCGAGAGACCGCAAAGTTAGGAAAGGGCGGTGGAGGAGGACCTCCATGAAGAGGTCACGTCGCAGCGGAGACCTGAAGCAGAGAGGGAGAGAGTTCTGGGAAGGGCATTCCAGACGCAGGGAACAGCAAATGCAAAGCCCCTGACGCTGGATCTGCTGGCTGTACTGGAGGAAGAGCAAGAAGGCCCCGCGGCCAAATGTGGGGCTGGGCGGGGCGGGCCTTGAAAGAGAGCCTCGGCGCGAGGACTTTCGTTCGTTCTAATTTCAATGCGAAGCCATCAGGAGCTTTTAGCAGGGAAGGACGCGGCATCATCGGTGTTTAGGAAAGACCCCACAGCTCCGCGGAGAGGATGGTCCGCAGAGGCTGCCCCGGAAGCAGGTGGACAAGTTAGGAGGCCGCCGCTCTGCTCACGAGATTGCCCGGGAGAGGACGATGATGGGGACTGAGAGCTAACTGGGGGGATGGAAAGAAGCAAAAGGATTCAGAACATAAGGGGTCCTCGGAGGGCTGTCCACCAGCTCGGTGGTGCAGCGAAAGTGGGGGTGGCGAGAAGAGGGGGATCGTGGGGCTGGGGCAGCCTGGCTGTTCAAGGTGCTGTTTTCCGAGAGGGGTGAGAGTGGAAAGGGGGTGGGCGAACCTGAGGTGGCCGCAGACACCCCGTGGAGTTGGCATCTAGAACGCAACACGCTGGCGCTGATAGGAGTAAAGGCCCGACTCGGTGCAAGCCAGCACGCCCTGCGCCGCGCACCCTGTCAGCGCTCTGCCAGGTCGGCATTTCGCGGCCTCCTCACCACGGTCCTGCCACGGACTGTGATGGTGGCAGTATTATCCCCACTTTCTAGAAGATGAAATGGAAACACTGAACAGTTTAACTTAGCCAGGGAGACCCAGGCTGGATTTCAATTCATGGATGTCGGATGGTTGTCGGTTGAAAAGGATATGTTGGGTTCCTAACACCCCACCCCAGAATGTGATTCTATGGAAAAAGGGTCTTTACAGAGACGCTGTTTCAATATGACTGGTGTCATTTTGGGGACATTTGGACACAGAGACAGACACACATGGAGGGGAGATAATGGAAGAGTCACAGGGAGAAGGGCCTGGAACAGACCTTCCCTAGAAGCCCTCAGAAGGAACCAACCTCCGGAACTGTGAGAAAATAAATGTCTGTCGTTTGAGCCGCTCAGTTTGTGGGATTTTGTTATGGCAGCCCTGGGAAACAAAGGCAGACACTTAACTGGTAAGCCACGGTCCTCCTGTATTTTCGTTTCTCAAGAGTGCATGTTCTCCGCTAAAACAGACACTTCTGGATGGCAGAGATCGTGAACGGCTGGCATGCCCAGTACGTGGTATGTAAAAGTCACCTGATAGATGTCAAATTGTAGTTTGGTGACAGCTTTGAGCTTGGCCTCTCCGCAGTGAGGATCACCTCTCCATGGCACAGGAAGCCACCGCAATGAAAGGCTCAAGTCCTGCAGGATTTTGAATTCTGAACTAACATTGGATTTTTTTAACTTTTTATTTTTAATTATTATGGATACATAATAGTTGTATATCTTTACAGGGTCCGTGTGATGTTTCGATACAGGCATACGGTGTGAACTAATCCAATCAGGTAATCAGGGCGGCCTTCGCTTCCGGCATTTAACATTTCGTTGAGTTAGGAACATTCCAGTTCCACTCTTGCAGTTGTTTTAAAGTCAACCCTAACGTTCTGTTGGTTATAGTCACTTTGCTGTGCTGTCAGTAAACTAACGTCATATTAATAACTGTGCCCATCCAGGGTCCCCAAAATAATTAGAAGGCTCAGTCAGCAGGGTCACTGGGGAGGGCGTAGTAAAGGGGATGTTTACAGAGGTGTGAGCAGAGAGTGGAGACCCCAGTGGGGATAAGGAAGCACCTGGGGCTCCCCCCCGCCCCACCCTGGCCTGGAAAGGCCAGGCAGGGCCAGTAGGTGTGAGAAAATGGCAGGAGCTGTGCCCTTCAGCAGAGGGACACAGCCACAGCCAAGCCACGGGTGGCTAGGGAGTCAGCACCCAGCCTCACCGCCCTGAGCCCCACGTCACCCGCTCCTGCTCCCTGTTGGCCAAACCCAGCAAAATGCCAGATGTCACAGGAACCAGCAGATGCCGTCCCCACAGGTCTTGGGCACAGAGCAGGGTGGAGAAACTGAAGAACATTCTGTACTCTCAGAACGTCCACCAGGCAAACACCAGCTCGTCGACAGACCCCGTCTCTTGAAAATCATCCTATCCCTGCCGGTTATTTATATTGTTCCCCTTTTGCAAGAACCACATAAAATATTTTACATGCTTTTAAAACTCATAAATGTAATGAAGCCAAGATGTTTCAGCAAATGTGCTCCACGGACAAATGCCGCTGAGGATCCGCTCTTAGCTGACGTCAGGACAAAAGGCCCCTTTTGTGACCTGCAGAGCAGCTGACAGTTCAGCCAGTAAATTCATCCCCCCACCCCGAGCAGCTTCCAAAACGTCCAAGCTGTCAGTGGATCTTAAAAATGTATCTATTCCTTCATTCGCTTCCTGCCGCTCATCTCTTGCAAGTATTTACTGCTCTTTAAAAACTGAACGTGGCCAGCTGGAAATGCATTAGTGAAGAGAGAGTCCTGTACTTTGTCCGGACAAGAATCGCGCATACAACCTTCAATCTGACTTTTCTGAATCATTAATAAAAATACATACACCCTGAAACTTGGGTCCATAATCTCTCAGGCTCAGCATAAAAATCAGTAAGAATGTAGCACAAAGCCTGGCATGCGAAAAGAGTAGCAGGGCTGGAATTGGAATTTGAGTATGTACCATGTGTCAAACATGGCTCTAGCCTTTTACATGTAATAGTCACATTCATCCTCCTAAGAGATGTGTAATGCACATGTTATTATCCCCATTTTACAGATAGATAAGTAAGGCCCAGAGGGAGATGAACCAACTTGACTGGGGCCACGTAGCTAGCAGATAGTAGAGTCAGAAGTCAAATCCAGGCAGTGTGATTCCAGAGGACACTCTTAACCTCTACACAATAACACCTCCATAAATGAAGGACATTCTTGGAAAGCACGGTTTAGTGCAGTAGCATGAGTAGATGGATGTGGGTTCAGGAACTGAATGAATAAGTACTGATGGTATATCTTGAGCCTCAGGCTTCAGGTCTGCAGCTCAGGCTGAGCTGGAGTTCTGATACATGAATACACCTGACACCCGTAGTCTGGGGTACCTGCCTGGCGCTGAGGATACAAGTGTGGGTAAGATAGACGTGGCCCCTACTCAGATGGCCCCTACAGCCTGGAGAAGGAGAGCGATCTTAGTCAAATAATCTCACGAATAAAGCAAAATAGCAACTTCGATAGGTGCTGTTGGAGAGGTGTCCAGCACTCCAAGGGCCATATATGAGCGAAGCTGACCTAGCCAGGGAGGAAGGGGAGACGCGAATGAAGACAGGATGCCAGTGCCAGGGGTGAAGTTTGAGTCATGAACATGATTAGGGAGGGAACAGCAGGTCAGGCAGGGAGAATAGCAGGTGCAAAGGCCCTGAGGTAAGCCAGAGGGAGGCTGGGCGAGATCGCTGAAGGAGGGACAAGAGTGCAGAGACCCACATGAAGCCAGGAACTGAGCCATGTGCATCTCTGCAGCAAAGGTGTCCTGGGTGGAGGGAAGTCAAGGCAAAGGCAGGAGCCTGATCGGAGGATCTGGGTAAACGCAAGGGGCCGGGTGGTTGGAGCAGAGCGGGGAAGACAGCGCAGGAAGGAGACAAGGCACAGAAGAAGCAGGGTGCCCAGCACAGAGGGTCTCCAGGCCTGGGAAGGTCCTGGGCTTTGCTCGTCAGCCTCAGCTGTCCCCAGCGTCTCACCGCCTGTTCAAGGGTGTCCTTCCACCCTAGACCCTGCTGCCATCCCAGAGCCTTCTGCTCTCTTCCTCCCTCTCGAATACTCAGGCTGTCCTTTTGAATGACAGCCTTCCCTTCGGCATGTAGAATCACAACCATCTTTAAAAAAAAAATACCCTCCCTCTCGGCCTCTTTCCTCTAGTGACCGTCCTGTCTCCCTCCCCCCTTATCTAAATGCCCACGTCCATGGGCTCCCGTTTCCCTGCCCTTTGATCTGCACTCTCCACTGAAGCTGTCCGTACACAAGTCACCCAGAGCTCTTCCTGACACCCATCCCTCTCTGTAAATCCAGTAGCATTTTCCCAGCCCTTATCTTGATCTCTCAGCAGCATCAAGACACTACGGAGTGTGGGCAGTCCTGGCCCCTGGAGAGAGCCCTGGGTTGACCATTACTCACCCCTCTGGGCTGCCTCCCACCTCCCCACAGCCCCTTCCCCACCTCCCACCTGTGACCACACGCCCTGGAGCACCAGCGAAGGCCGGAGTTCCCCAGGGAGGCATCCAGGGCCCTTCTCACTTCTTACTGGACTCTCTCTCAGGTGTCATCTATTCCCGCAGCCCCTGAACCATCTATGAACCAGCATCTCCACCCAGATGTCACCTTTAAAGTCCAAGGACCTTCTCAAGAAATCCCGAGGGATTTACTCATTTAACACTAATGCCTGCTGTGAGCCGAGCCCTGCTCTGAATGCTGGGCTTCAGAAGTGAAAGAAACGGTCCAGTCTCCCAGCGTCTGTAGTCCTGGCGGAGAAGAAAAACGACTAGGTAAAGAATACAATGTCAGGTACGAAAAATCTCTTCTGTGAAAACAGTAGAGCAGGAAAAACGAGGAGAGCCAGTGATGGGTGCCCATCCACTGCTGGACCACAGCGCCTGTGGTCGGGGCTGCTCCGGGCTGCTGGGCTGGGTGTCGAGGCCTGCACATAGCAGGTGCCGAGGAAGTATCTGTTGAGCAAGTGTCAACCTTGCAGCGTTACCAGGAGAAATATGAGAGATACAGTATATGTATATTAATAAAACGCCCCCTGCTAAGGAGAGGGGTGACGCATGCGGGTTCAGTAACAAATTTATTTATAATAAATATTTTGTTATTGTGTTAATATAATACTTATAAAATATTTATTATGAAATGAAATGATGATATTTACCATTATTCCTAGAGTGTGCTTAGTTTCATTTTCCCGAGTGGTGGCACACACTCACTGGACCCTATGAACAGTCCTTTAAGTTAGTTAAGATAAGCACGATTAGCCTCAGAGGCAGGTGGCCCACCGGGGAGGGGAGCAGTGTTGGTGGGCACCATGGCCCAGGTGTTGACCTCTTTCATGCCTCAGTGTCCAAATGGGCACCGTGCCATCCAGAGCAGGCGCTCTCCACCAGGAGCAATTTGTCCCCCTCTCTAGGGAACACGTGGCAACGTCTGGAGACGTTTCTGGTTGTCATACTGGATGGCTGGAGGGTGAGAGGGAGAGGCGCTACCAGTATCTAGTGGGTGGAGGCCAGGGATGCTGCTAAGCACCCTGCAATGCACGGGACAGGCCCGTTGCAAAGAGTTATCTGGCCCCAATGTGTGAAAAGTGCTAAGGTTAAAAAACCCTGACCAAGGGATTGGATGTAGGATGGCAGGAGGTAGGTACAAAGCCCCTTTGAGAATCCAAGGAGAGCTATGTGCCTTTCCCCAGGACAATATACCAGATTTGGTACAAAATGTCAGATGGCTACATCATCCAGGGAGCCCACCTGTGGATCATGACACTAGCCTGACTTCATGAAGGGCCTCGTTTACACAGGTAAGGTGTCCAAAGTCTGGACCACTGCGCTGCAATTTTATTATCTTCCCAATAACCAAGCAATTCATTTCAACGTGGATTATTCTCCTATAACCAGTGAGACCTCAGAGCCAAAAAAAAAAAAAAAACAGAAAAAAAAGAAAAAGAGGAGGAAAATGAAAGCTAGCATAGAAGAAACGATTACAAATCATAAAAAAAGACTAGTCCAAACAGAGAGAAGAGGCCAGTCCAAGCCAGTGGTCAGCCTGTCTCAAAACCTTGGTGGAGCTTACTAACGGCAGGAAGGAAAGCCCGCCTGGGGGCACTTCCATTGATGAGATGGGCAGGTGTCCTTCCACTCCACCTGTCGGAGTGTTGGGCAAACCGCGGTCCCTGAATGGGCACCTGCCATCCCCCAAGCACAATGCACAATCTCGATTAATCCTCGCCTCGTGCCTGCGACATAGGAACCCCGTCCCTCCCACTGTAGAAGCCGAGGCTTGGAGAGGTGCGGGGACCACCCGCAGGCACAGAGTGGAGCGTGAACCCCACTGCCTAACTCCAGCGTGCCGCTTGCCCCAGGGGGAGCAGGGTCTCCCAGAGCGTGTTGGGAGAAGCCTCCTCTCCCTGGTTTGAGCCCCTCGACCTTCCGCCATCCTCGTGCCCTTTGTAGATTTGTGCTTCAGCCAAACCGAGCCTTCTCTGGGCAGGCCCAGGGCTTCCTGCTTTCTTACTTTCTGCCTGGAAATCATCCCCCAGCTCACTGTGCCCTGTCCGAATCCTGCAAAGCTCGTCCTTCAGGAAGCCTCGCCGAAGCCTCCAGCAGAGCCCTCCCTCCAGCTTCTGATCCCTGCTGGCCCTGCTGGCCCTTGGATGCAACTCTTGTTATGATCTCACCACGCCCCCTCCCAAAACTATGGTGAGTCATTTTTTTAAATACTCTCGTGGCTTCCACCACCCTCTCCACTTTGTGATGACAAAGCAACACCTGCTGGTATCAAGAAAGTCATGGTCTCTAAAGGAGGTCGGGTGTCACTGTCTCAGAGCAGCCTCTGTGAGCCACCAGGGCCAAAGCACTTCCCCTACGGGAGCAACCACATGGATGTGACTTGGACGTCACATAGGCCTTGCACCTCCCTCTCACCCTCCAGCCACCCAGGCCTTGCACTCAGAGGGGCCTCACTCGTGGTCCAGTGCTCTGGGGTCGCCATCCTGAAATTCTGAACATTTTTGAACAAGGGGTCCACACTTCCGTTTTGCGCAGGGACCGGCCTGCCCCCACTGATTGCGTTCCCCTCAGCTGGACAGGTGGGTCTGGAACGGCCAGATCCCAGGCTCGTGGGGGATATGGGGCGGGGGGGCCAGGGGTGGCACCCAGGGGTCCTCTCCAGGCTGCTTTCCATTGCGTCCTCCTCACTCTCTTTTCCAGAAGCACCCAGGGCAGTCTTTTCACAAGGTCAATCAGAGCACATCACCTCCCAGCTTAAAGACCCCCAGGGGGTCGCCATCACTTAGAATGAAATTAAAGCCGGAAAACAGGACCAGGCGTGGTGGCTCACGCCTGTAATCCTAGCACTCTGGGAGGCCGAGGCAGGGGTTGGAGGGGGCATTGATTGAGCTCAGGAGTTCGAGACCAGCCTGAGCAAGAGCGAGACCACGTCTCTACTAAAAATAGAAAAATTAGCCGGGTGTAGTGGTACATGCCTGTAGTCCCAGCTACTCAGGAGGCTGAGGCAGGCGAATCACTTGAGCGAGTTTGAGGTTCCTGTGAGCTAGGCTGACATCACGGCACTCTAGTCCAGGTGACAGAGCAAGACTCTGTCTCAAAAAAACAAAAACAAAAACCCCATAAACCATGACAGGGCCTACCGACCCCTAGGATCCAGCCCCACCCACCCTCCAACTCAACTCCCCCCACCCTCTCCCTCACTGGCTCCACACCAAGAACAGCGGCCACATTCCTGATGCCTCCAACCTCATTCCTGTCTCCCTTACTGTTTTCTAGAACTTTCTTCCCTCAGCTCTGCAGGTCTCAGCGCCAGGTAGTCACCCATGGGCATCCCAACTCAGCTGGCCTCCGCCTCTCATGTGACAGTTTGCATGTGTTCTATTTGTGTGTTGTTTGCTTGTTTATTGCCTGTGAGCTGCACAATCCCGGGGCCTAGACCCTCGCCTGCCCGGTGGGTGGCTTGAAGGTGCAGCTGGCTGACCCGCAGTCAGACAATGGATGCAAAGCTGGACTCAGAGCCTGGTGAGGTTGGCCAGTGCTTAGTTATCCCAGTTATGCAGGAGGCTGAGGCAGGAGGATGGCTCGAGCCCAGGACTTGGAGGCTATAATGTGCTATGTATGCTCCAGTCTGGTTAACGAAGTGAGACCCCTTCTCTAAAACAAGTTGTTTTAAAGCCTGGATTTAGTGCTTTGGTGGGGAGGGGGGTGCCCTGAGACAGAGCACATCTCCTGTCCTTAGTTTCTGCATCTTTAAAATGGGAATAATAATATCTGCTCCTCTGAGTTGTGAGAATAATTACACAAGGGCCCAGCACATGGTTGCAACCCGACCCACGCTGTCATGCCTGGTAAACTCTGCTCAGAGGACTGGCTCCTCAGGGTCTTCTCCCCAGTCTCTGAACCCCACACTCAGTTCTTTTATGTTGCCTATTAAAAATATCCCAGAGGTACACAGGGATTTCTGTGTAGCTGTGGAATTTTCCACCAGGAATCAGGTACTGAGGACAATGGTGGATTTAGCCAGATCAATTAGCATTCCCTGGGTTTTTTTGGAGCTAGTCAATGCTCATCTCCAACAACCTGTCTGCAACTGAACTCACTGCTTCTGCCCCGCCTCCTCCGGACAAACCGTCTGCCTGGGTGAAGGACACTACCAACTTCGACCAGCCCCACCCCCACCCCCACCCGACCCTCCTCCACTTCTCCCACCCACTCATTCATTCACTCATTCATTCAATAGCTAACATTTGTTTAATATTTTTTTGGGGCAAGGTGCAGTGGCTCATGCGTGTAGTCACAGCGCTTTTGGAGACCAAGGCAGGAGGATTGCTTGAGGCCAGGAATTCGAGACCAGCCTGAGCAACATAGCAAGACCCTGTCTCTACAAAAAAATTTAAAAATTGACCAGGTGTAGTGTCGAGCACTTGTAGTCGCAGCCACTCAGGAGGCTGAGGCAGGAGGATTGCTTGAGCCTAGGAGTTTGAGGGTGCTGTGACTTAGGCTGACGCCATGACACTCTTGCCCGGGTGATAGAGAGAGACTCTGTCTTAAAAAAAAAAAAAAAATGATGAAACTTATCTAAATATTTCAACTCTTAGATATTTTTTTAGAGATGAGGGTCTATGTCGCCCAGGCTGCAGTGCAGTGACTATTCACAGGCGTGATCATGGCAGGCTGCAGCCTCCAACTCCTGTCTCAGTCTCCTGAGAAGCTGGGAATATAGGCACAGGCCACCGCACCTGGCTCTCTTAGACGTTTTTGGTGCAGGACAGTTAGGACTTTATTAAGCATCTTCTAGTCACCCTTTTGAGTATTCGTTAAACCTTTGAATAGGTTTAGGAATCTATACCTTTGGATAGGAAACTTTGGATACCTATTTGGTAAGCTGCCACTGTGAAATGACATTTAAAATAAGCAGAAAAGGGAGAGGTAACAAAATCTCTTATTTGGGATTTATATATATATATATATATATCACACAAAACCTACTAAAAGATGTTCAATATCTAATACAAATCAAACCACAGTGAGGCACCACCTCACACCCATTAAATGGCTACTATCAGAAAGACAGAAAATAACAAGTGTTGGCATGGATGTAGAGAAACTCGAACCCTCGTGCACTTCTGTTGGTATGAATGGAAATGGTGCAGGCACCGTGGAAAATTGTATGGTGGGTCCTCTAAAAGTTAAAAATAAAACTACACTATGATCCGGCAATTTCACTTATGGGCATGCACCCCGAAAGAGTTAAAAGCAGGGTCTCCAAGAGGTATTTGCACATCCACGTTCGTAGCAGCGGTATCACAGCAGCGAAACGGCGGTGCAGCCCGAGTGTGCATTGACGGACGTATGGATAAAAAATGTGACTCGTACACACAATGGAATATCATTCAGCCATAAAAAGGAAGGAAATTCTGACTTATGCTACATTACGCTACATGAAATAAGCCAGTCACGGCGGAACGAATGCTGTATGATCCCACTTATGTGAGATACCTAGAGAGTCAGATTCGCAGAAACAGAAAGTAGAATGGTGGTTGCCAGGGTGGGGGAGGGGGAATAGGAAGTTAGTGCTCAATGAGTACAGAGTTTCAGTTTTACAAGGTGAAGAGTTCTGCAGATGGACGGTGATGAGTGCACAACAATATGAATGTGCTTAATACCACCGAACTGTACACTTAGAAATGGTTAAAATAGTACATTTTATGTGTATTTTACCACGATAAAAAAAAATTGGAAAACATCACAAAACACCTAGAGCCATGATCTCTCAGGCCATGCGTCCTCTGCCCCCGTCACTCGTCACTCACTCCATTCCAGTCCCACTGGCCTTGTTCTGGTTCCTCAAACATGCCAAGCATGTCCCTGCCTCAGGGCCTTTGCACTGTCTGCTGCCTCTGCCTGGAATGCTCTTCCCACCAGTATCTGTCTGACTCTCTCCCTCACCTGCTTCATGCTCTGCTCTGTTTGCATGTCTCCATTTCAGGGAGGCCGTTCCTGACCCCCCTGCAAGAAAGCGTCCACTGGTGGTCTAAACAGACTCTAATCGCTTTGCCTCGCTGTTTCTCCACAGCACTTGCCCTCGGTTGACATGGCCCCTTCTACCGTAGAGCATCTATTTTGGAAGGGAATATGTCGTCCGTTATATCTTTCGAGAGTGTCCGACCCCAGCCCTGTCCTAGGCAGAATCAATGCACCATAGACCACCCTAGGACCGTAGACCACCACGGTCCCGTAGACCGCCATTGTCCCATACGCCATCATCTTCCCACACACTCACCATTGCGTTACGTTTTCACTCATCGTAGACTGTGAACTATGGGCGCTTTTTAATCTCTAAACTCCCAGCATTGAGTGAGCTCAGGGCCTAGTACCTAGTGAACAAAATAATCCATTACTTTTTGAATGAATGGATGATCAAATGACTGACCACATGCATAAAATAACTCTGACCCCAGAACTATCGTGGATGTCGTGTATCTACCTACTGTTACAAGAAAGCTTAGATAAACATTTCTGCTGTAACCTGACATAGTTGTATGATAATAGATGTTTCCAAAACGCCGATTACATTATGCCAGAGGCTTTACACAAATCACTCCTGATTTTTGCAGCAGCGCCCCAAGCAGGGATTGCCTCCCGTTTACTGGGGAAGAAATCAAGGCATAGAGAGAGGGTGAGGCTTTGAGGTTATACAGCCCCGATGGGAATTACAAAGGCAGGATCCACACCCGGGCCTGTCCTAGTGCGTTGGCCAACCCTGCTCACTAAGAAATTAATTTTCAGATCACCTGGAGGGAGGGTGAGAAAAATTAAATGACAACTGTCTTGTTATTCTCTGTGCATGACTCTCGTTGTCAAGCGACTCTGTTTCCTAGGGGTTTATTCCTTCTCTGTCGGTTTTCTTCTTTATTCCCCTACATTTATCATTCTCCCTTATTTTTCTTCTCCAGCATTTTTCTTCTGCTTTTGCCCACCCGCTGGCTTTTCCCTCCTTCCCTCCATTTCGATGTCTCATTTGTCTCCCTTTGTTACCGCACCAGACTAGGGCCCAGTCATTTGTTTACTTGAAAGTCTGAGCTGAGAAAAGAAGTTAAAATCTCTCCACACATTAAAACAAAGAAAAGGACATTTTATATTCCCTTTCATGGTCAAAAGATGATCCTTTCTTCCCGTTCACAAAATCCATTTAGGTGTTTATAGACCAGTTATCTTAACAATGACCATCCTTTGCTTTTCTCTTTGTGCCAATTAACATTCTTAATTGCCTCACTCTAACTGTCTCACTTTTTGTATGTTGGGTAGACTTCTCTGACAAGTTTATTTTTAATTATAATTTATATTGCAAAGACAGATAGATATTTATGACAGTAAACGTTCCAGCGTGCTGGGCTTTTAGCTCTTTAAGCTTTGTTATAATAAAGAACGCTTGCAGCAAATTTAAAGAAGTGCCTTCTCAGTAATATTTTTTCAAAGACAGAGTTCACAAGAGGCACTTTTTTTGGGAGCGAGGGGCAGGATTCGTGCCTGGTAGATAACGAAAAAAAAAAAAAGCAAGAGAAAATTTTGAGAAAAGTTTTGGTTTCCCTGGTGGTCTAGTGGTTAGAAAAAAAATAAAATAAAAAAATAAACATAAAGAAAGGTTTTGGGCGCCAGTCTGGAAATATTTAAGTAAATGCATCAGAACTGTTAAAAAAAAAAGGGGGCAATGAAATGGAAAGTGTTTCTAGCAGAAAAATTGTTCAATCAATTGAACCTTCGACTTGTTTTTGAAAATCTATACATTTCTCCTGCCCAGTTACGCAATATGTGAACGTCCTGATAAGCATGTTTATGGGATGACCCATTTAGCTTGATCACTCATGTTACAGAGGCCCTGCTCTTGCACAAGAGCCCACAAAGGGAATAAGATATTTGAAAAACGCTCTTGAAGCCTTGTGAATTTGTGAAACATCAATATGTATTTCATTCAGAAAGAGTCAAGGTGGTAACCCTTAAGAAAAGAAATCCAAAATTTGGACAGAGCCATATAAACAAGGATGTTCACTGAAATGTTATCTATATTAAAGACAGAGATCTCAAATATATAACAGAGATCGGTTAAGTAAATTAAAGGTTCATCCACAGAGCAAAAAACACCTTATAAAACACATTTACAAAGATTTGTTTTAATGTGGTAGAAAAGGCTTACGCTACCCTGTTCAGTAAAATAAACAGAATTCCAAATGTTATCTTTCTCTAATCTGCAGGAGAAGTAGATAAATTACTCAAATCATCACACGAGTGAATATAAGACTGCGATTGTGCAATCTTTGAGGGAAAGGGTCAGAACGCTGGGGTTTGATTTAGTTGGGAAGGTTAAGAAGGCTGCCCTGGAGGAGATGAGAGGATTTGACTGTGATTTAATACTTAAAGTTTTATTTTACTATTTCTTTTTAATATTTCATAGATGCTAATATGGCCTTGAAATCATATTACTTGTAGACTTGGTTTCTCAACTCGGGCACTATTGACATTTTGGGTTGGGTAATTCTTTGTCGGGGGTTGGGAGGCATTTATCCTGGGCATTGTAGGATGTTTAGCATGATCCCTTCTACCTAGTAGATAGTTGTGACAACCAAACATGTCTCCTGACATTGCCAAATGTCCCCTGCTGGGAGAGAGGGCAAATTGTTTCCCACTGAGAACCGCTGCTGTGGATTTAGAGAACCAACATCCTCTACCGCATGTGTGAGCCTGAGTTGCCCGAAAGGCTGCACGCTTAGACTAGTGTGAGCACCACGTGACTGACTCAAGGACAAAACCGCCAGTAGCACAAACTTTTTTATTCCTAGTCCACCTAGTTTTCAACTGAAGAACCCACAGGACAAAGTTTCATTTCAGACAACTCATTCCTGCTTTAATGAAATCGCTGGAATATTTTTTCTTTTTTTCCTTTTTTTTTTTTTGAGTACACAGTTGTAGGCTTCAATACATCAGCTGCAACTAAGAAGACTAATTGGGGCTAGAAATTGTTCAATACCAATTTGGAGTTGATGAAATGGCGACAAGCGGAGAGATATTAAAATGGGGGGGGATATTCATGAGTTAAGTGGTGATTATTGCAATTAGCTGACTTTGCAACCATAAATCAGCCCAACAGAAGGGCTGTGGGCCAGGACACTCAGAAAAGTGGACATTTGGCCCCATAATAAAGCAGGCCCTTCGCATTACAAACGTGATTTCAGAGACAATTTTGGCTCAACTTCTAAATCTCTAGAATTTGGAGAGTGTCTTCCAGACATCAACCCTCCCATTTAAGGTAGGCAGATATCAGATCTGCTATGATATATGAAAGTCCATGGCCTCCAAGAGGTTAGTCCATATTGAGAAAATGGTCACTCTTTGTACTTCCCGAATCCAAACCTCACATTTCCCAAATTGAGGCAGCAGCGGTTTCTAAGTCAGTCGACTGTGCTTCCTGGCAGGAATAAATGAGATCCGAAGCGGCAACACTTTTGCCATGGCAGATCATGATTTATGGGACACAACCTCGCCACTTTAGTGAATTCAAGCTTAAGATGCTGGGAATCCCACATAGGGAAGAAAAAGAAACACAAAACCATGATTGTGGTCCTTTCAATTATAGGGATACCCGAGTATTTAATTGCCTTCTTAAAAACAACTTTGCTTAGGTATGCTTTATATGTCATAAAATTCACCCATTGTCAGTGTACTGTTCAATGATTTTTAGTAAATTTATATGGTTGTGTAACTATCATAATCTAGTTTGTAATTTGCCATCTTTTCCCCCAGTTGTGGTAAAATACATTTAACATCAGATTTACCATCTTAACCATCTTTTTTTTTTTTTTTTTGTTTTGAGACAGAGTTTCACTCTGTTGCCCCAGCTAGAGTGCTGTGGTATCAGCCTAGCTCACAGCAACTTCAAACTCCTGGGCTCAAGCGATCCTCCTGCCTCAGCCTCCCAAATAGCTGGGTCTACAGGCATGTGCCACCATGCCCGGCTAATTTATATATATATATATGTTTAGTTGTCCAGCTAATTTCCTTCTATTTTTTTAGTAGAGATGGGGTCTTACTCTTGTTCAGGCTGATCTGGAACTCCTGGCCTCAAACAATCCTCCCGCCTCGGCTTCCCAGAATGCCAGGATTACAGGCGTGAGCCACCGCGTCCGGCCCATCTTAACCATCTTTCAGTGTACTGTTTAGGAGTTTTATGTACATTCACGTTGTTGAACAACCAATCTCCAGCTCCCTTTTTTTAAAAAATAAATTTTATTGTATTTAAGATATATAGCATGATGTTATGGGATGCATATAGATAGTAAGAAGGTTACAATAGTGAAGGAGATTAACATATCCACCTCACATAATTACGCTGGTTTGTTTTTGCGGCAAAAGCAGCTAAAATCTACACATTTATCTAGATCCCTTTTCATCTTGCAAAACTGGAACTCCACACCCACTGAATAAATAACTTCCCTTTCTCCTTTTTCCCAGCCCCTGGCAACCTCCATTCTACTTTCTGTCCCTGTGAATTTGACTACTTCACATATCTCATATAAGTGAAATCATATAGTACTTGTCCTTTTGTGATTGGCTTATTTCACTTAGCATAATGTCTTCAAGGTTCATCCACATTGTAGCATGTGTCAGAATTTCCTTCCTTTTTAAGGCCGAATAATATTCCCTTGTTTGTGTATACCATATTGTGTCTATTCATTCATGGATATTTGGGTTGTTTCCACCTTTTAGCTATTGTGAATAATTCTGCTACAAACATGGAGGTACGAATACCTCTTTGAGACCCTGCTTTCAATTCTTGCAGGTATATACCCAGAAGAAGAATTGCTGGATCATTTTTTGAGGAACTGCCAAACTGTCTTCCATAGAGGCTGCACCATTTTGCATACTCACCAACCACTGCCTTTAATACTTTATTTTCTATGCAGGCCCCCAAAGTCATTCACCCTTCATTGATTGACTCGTTATTTATTTAATATTTATTGTGACTTCTGTGTTCCATTACTGTGGCTAAGTGCTAGGGACGCAGTGGGGACAGTGTCTGCCCTCGTGGAGCTTGCAGTGGAGTGTCAGAAATAGGCAATAAACAGATATACAATTAATCTGTCATTAAACATTTTAAACTGTGCTATAAAAAGTATTGGCTTCTAGAAGATTGAAGACACTAACAGGTGAGCAGTGGAAGGGAAGGAAAAAGGTTCCTTGCAGAAAGGAGCAGGGGTGAGGTTTTGCAGAGAGCGTCGGAAAATCTGCTTTCCACTGAGACCTATACCCTTTAACTGGAAAGTTACTGAATGCATAACTCAGCACGCATTTGTTACTATTCACGAGGTGCTAACGGGATCTATGAGCTTTGGTTTTTCCCATCAATGAAATGGAAATAAAAAAGGATTTTAGTGAGAATAAAATGCAATTATGCATTCTAAATCTTTTTATGAACAGTAAAACCTCAGTATTCATAGATTGCTGAAAAACACACCAATAAGTGCATTTCTTGAAAATCCCTACCTGGGGGCAAACATTGAAAATGACTGGATTATAATATAATCCTGCGGCCTTCTGATTTCAAGATTGTTCTTTCTTAAGCACCAAAGGAGGCAAGAAAAGCTTCATCTTTCTCTGCTGCACCCCTTTCAATAAAATGATTTGCTCTGTAAAATTTGGATTCAGTGAAAAGGCTGCTCTTAAGGACCTTGCAGGCCACATGTGGCCTTAAGGCCGAAGGTTCCCCACCCCTGGATTATATAAACCCAATCACCTAACAAAAGACATTAACATTAAAAAGTTTAATATCATCCTTTACCCTGAACATCTTCTTTTCTAACTCTGGTCCCATCCAAGTCTTTTGGTTACTTAAGAAATAACTTTCTTTTTCTTTGAAGCAAATATATAACAAATGTAATAACAACTCGACTGAATTCTGGAAATACAAGAAATAACCTTTGATTAGGGACTTGCTTTCTATTATATCCTCTGTTTTGCTGCAGGATCTTGCTTCATTTTCCATCTACTGGCTCCTGGCTGCAAACTCTTAAATTGTGGGTAGATTCAAAACATAGTACCGTGTTCTTCTTTTCTTGGTGTGACATTCATGGAAGGTTTCCATTTGAGAGAAACGTCTTGACATTATCTGCTGGAGTGATTTCCACAGACCTTAGATTTTTCCAGGACAGTTTTAATTTAACACATGATTACTGTAACTCCAATTTTTCGTTTTTAGATGTCTTGTCTATATTCAGCTGTTGCTGGATGACAGGTATTGGGATGTGATGGGAAGAATTTTGAAGTCAGACTTAGGAAGTGATCACAAGCTCAGACACTTCCTAATTAACTCACGTCACGTTTTCGAGCCTCCGTTTCCTCATTTTCAAAATGGAGAAGACAATAGGGCCCTCCTACCTGGGAAGATAAAACAAGGCAGTGTGCATTTAGTGCAGTTTGTGCCAGGTACTGGAGCTCAATCGGTTATCATTGCTATCTCTTGGAGATGCCAGTGGTACGACTTCATCTTGTTTTAAGCAGAAATGGCTAACATGTTGCAACTATCACCTACTAAAATAAATAAATAAATATCATAAATGAAGTTTCCCTTAAAGCAATAATATTTTTTGAGCTATAAGCCTACTGCACACTTAGATTTATAACTTACATCTCCTGCCATACTACCATACACAGAAAAGGTGTTGGGAATATCAGTAGATTAGTCAGCAAGGCAGGTGTTAATTGGCCTTTTTTACTCAGTATCAGAATTCTAAAATGCTTCCATGTATTATGAAACTGAATTCTTACCTTTTCAACCTAGCCGTTGGCTGCAATTCTATCTTACTTGCTTTAGATGTACGTAAAACAATGCAACACGTTTTCAAACAGAGACTCAAAACTTGGAGGTTAACCTTCCTTCAAGAAGTTTTTATTGATGGCCACGAATATCAAAGATTCAAGCTGATTTATTTTCTGCCTTAGGTTGTCCAAACACCCAGGTGAACACATTTGTGAGCCCGGCATTCTATTCTGCTTGCGTTCCTGATGAGCTTACAAGCTGGGAACGTGATGAATAACTAATCAAGAAAATGCAATGCACAAATGTGGAGGAAGGGTTTATAGTTGCACAGTCCCTTACAATGAAGTAAATGCAAAGAAAGACGCATGCCCAGAGGCATTATGGAAACACCAATCACAACTTAGAAGGCTGAAGGTTTCATCATTCATTCTACATTTATTGAGCATTTACATTGTGCAAAGCACTTAGCCAAATTAAATATGTACAGATTTACAGTACAAATGTATATACATATATCATATACACATGCACACCCAACTTTAGAAAATTCCAGGCATCCCCGTGTCAGAATGATAAAATCACTCTGAACTATACACCTTTTTGTAATAAAGTCTGTATTGCAAAAAATTCCAATAATAATTAGTAATACCCAGTTATTCTGACAATGCCCCATTGCTGTTCCAGGGGAAATGTGAGAGCATTGTCTTAGTAAGCAAATATGGTGTTACCAGACATTTATGGCTTGGGGGGGAAATGCAATTGCTTACTGTTTTGATATTATCTCCCACTGTGCTTGCTTATAATCTGACTTTCCTATATTTAGTAGTCATTTTAAAGTTAAAATCAAGGTCCCTTTTGTAACAATAAACTAATCCTTGTGAATAAGAGTCCTGGGACGGTTATTTAGTGTTTAAAGGAGATAAATCATCGTAAGGAGTAATCTGAAATTTTGGAAGTTCCAAGCTCGCTGTAAGAGTTGAGACGGAAGGGAGGGCTGAATAAACCACATTCACCATGCTTCAGTCTTCTCCAGACTCAATTTAAACATTTCAGTCAAAAAGAATATGGGAGGGGACACGAGTCACAGCTCTGGTTTGGGGAATTTTGGGTTTTGTTTTCTTTTTTGTTTTTGTAGATGTAAAAATTGAGCCAAAATATTCCACTGTGAAAAGACCTTTCTCCCCGGCTGGTGGATATTAACCTTATAAAAGTAATTTTTGGCGCATACTACCAAATACACCCGCTCCCAGTTTTTAATTAGAACATATCTTTCCCCCTTTCTCTTTTCCTCTCCCAGGACTCAGATAGCTGGAGCGAGGATGGGTCCCCCTCGGGTTTCGTCCCCGCCCGGGCCAATCTGAGCCCGGATGCTAATTAGCTGCGCTCCCCTGACGAACACGCCTTTGTCGCATGTAGGGCCGGACTACAAAGCCCAGAATGCCTCGCCCCTCCCTGATCAATGAGGGCTTATTTAAATGATCTCTGAGGTCTTGGACCCAGGCCAATCAGCTGTCAGGGCTCATGATAAATCGCAATGCATTATTGATAATAATAATTACTGGGACATGCGCGTTCCGGCCGAAGGGGGGTAAATTTCCCAACTCCAGGAATTTGTGGCGGAGAGGGCAAATAACCGCGGCTGTCCCGGCGCCCCGATGCTCGCACCATGTCGAGGCGCAAGCAGGCGAAACCCCAGCACATCAACTCGGAGGAGGACCAGGGCGAGCCGCGGCCGCTGCAGCCGACCCCGGAGTTCGCAGATGCGGCCCCGGCGGCGGCCGAGCCGGGTGAGTGGGGCCGGGGCGCCCGGCCGGCGAGCGGAGCTTCCCGGACGTGCGCGGGATCCTCGAGGGCGCGGGCTGCGGGGAGCGGGCGGCGTCCCGCGCACGCTCTGCAGCGGAGATCCGGGGCGCCAGTTCCAGCGGGGGGGGGGCAGCAGCCCCGCTCTCTGCGGACCCCCACCCGCCGCGCGCCCTTGCGAATTGCACACTTTCTTCTCTTTTCCCGTCTCGTGTAAGTTGCACCCCAGCTCTCTCCCATCTTATTGTAAAGTTGACCCCCCCCCGCTCTGTCCCCCTCACTCCTGAAAGGTTTCCCTCTCCTTGTCCTCTGCCCCTCTCTTAATTGGTTCCACTCCCCTCACTAGTGCCCCCCCGTGTGACTTAGGGCCCCCTCCCTTGCGCCGCTTTTAAAAGAAAGAACCCCAGGGATCCCCACCCTCTGCACCACTCCCTGGGGGCTTTTCTAGGGGGCCGGAGGAGGGGCGCACCCCTGGAAGACCCCCCGGAGGAGGGCGATCTGTTGCTCGCGCCCCTCCCGGGCCGAGGGGGGAGGGGGCGCGACCTCTCCCCACCCTCGGGCGCTGGGGTGCAGGCCACCCGCGCTGCGGAGCCGACTGGAAGGTCCGGAGAGGTGGGGGGAGGAAGGCGCGATATTTTCCTTTTTAAAACATTTTTTTTTTTTTTTTTTTGGTTTTCGCCTTTTCTCTCCGGGCTGCGCCGCCTGCCGATCTTCGCCCTAACCTTTCGGGGCCTGACCTCCAGCCATCTTTGATTTCCGACTTCCTAAAAATATCCGCGGCCGGCCGAGGGGTGCGAGCCCGGGGCCGGGGAGGCGGGCGCGCAGCCCCGCTGGGGAGCCCCGGCCTCGCGTTCTGCGCGGCTCTCCTGGGGCGCCCGGATCTCCGAATTCGCGCCCCGGAGGTGAAAGGGGAGAGGTCGGGCCGGGGCTGGGCGGTCGCGGCTGACCCGGCCCACGCGTCCGCGGCGGGCGTCCCCCGGGTCGAGAGGAGTTCGGGTCCCCGGGCCGGCAGCGGCGGGGCACAGTCCCCTTCTGCTTAACCGCTCAGCCGCCGAGGCTCCCGGAGCGAGTCGATTCCCCACTATCTCCTGTCCGGCCCGGCCCGCCAGATTGTCGCCCGATAAGTTTTTGGCATACGCGTGGGGGGAGGGGGCGCTTTTAACCCCCTCCCGGGTCCCGTTCGTGGCGTCCCCCGTCTCCCGCCCGCCTTCCAGCCGCCCCGCCGCGGAGAGCTGTGCGCCGCCGCCCTGCCCGCTCCGAGCCCGACTCCGGCGCCCTAGCTTTCCTGAGAAGACGGTCGCTACTTTTTGGCTACCGTTCCCTCCCCTTTTTGTCGAGGAGAGCATACAATACGTTCCCCAAATTTATAATAGATCAATGAAATCCCCCAATTTCCCTAAATAGCATTTTTTTCCAGGGCAAATTAGAAGGATCGGCTTGACCGAGGGGGCGGCTGCGCGTTTTCGGGGTGCGCGATGGTCAGGGCAGCGCGCGCCCGGGGTCTCAGCAGCCGGGACGGAGTCTCTTTGTGCCTGGGTGGGGGGGTGGGGGATGAGGGGAGCGTGCAGGCTCGGTCGCCGGGCCCACCTGGAACAAAAGGGTTAACCCGCGGCCCGCCTGCTTCCTCCGGAGAGGAGGGGCGAGCTCCTGGCTCTGACCCCTCCCCTGGTCCTGCGCTGACCTCCCCTTCCCCCTTCCTTTTGGGTGGGCGCACAGAAGTGGGGCTCTTGGTGATTTGGCACCTCGGTGGGTGACGCGAGTGTGCTCGTTACGGGAGGGCTTCTGAAATTAACGGCGGTTTGAGTCTGAGGTCAGAGTGACCCTGAGCCGGGCCGGGATCTCGGGCCTGGCCGTGCGCTCCCACCGCGGTTTGGGAGGGGAGTTCGCTATTGATCCCCGGGGTGGCAGCGGACAGTCCGGCCGGGCTGCGCGCGGGCGCCCCCTGGAGGCCCATCCTGACGCCGAGCCCCTTGCCGGGAGGCGGGCCTCTTCGCAGGTACTGGCTCACACCTGGTGGGTGGGACGGGTCGGGCGAATGGAGAGCCCTGGCCCGGGCCGGGCCAACGGTGGGCGCCCCTGGCCTGCGCGGTCGCCGTCTGTGTCCGCTCGTCCTTGCTAAGTCTTTGGAATTCTTGGAAAGGATTCCTCGATCCTAGGATGTGTTTGCAGAGCCTCCAGCGGCCGCCTTGGGACCGAAGGTTGTTTTCCCAAGCAGTACGTTTTTAATGGCTGCGTGCTAGCTGTGTGCGTTTGATCAGCTTGAACGTATATATGATAAGTATAATCTTGAAAATTAAGATTGGGCTGGTCTTATTTTGCAAAGCCATTAGAGAATGCAGTTTTTGAGGGAGGGAAACGGTGTCTGGCGATCAATTAACAGATCAAAAAATCTGCAGGTGGTCGGGGAGCCTAACACTACATACAGGGGAATTAGCATTTTCTCAAAAGAGTTTCAAACGCCTTTTGTGTTGAACGGGATTACAAACATCGACGATTAAGTTTCACAAATTTCAGATAGCTTACTAGCTTTCAGTTTCTCGACTAAAATGACTTGCACTGGCTGGAAGAATTGGGGTATTGGTTAAGGTTTCAGGCCAACTTTCTGTGTGAGACTTCATCTGCGTTTCCCATGGAGAGAGGGGCTGCGATTTGCCCACAGCCCCTTTTTGTTGATTAAAAATAAATTGCGTTGTAAAATGCATCCCCTCGCCATAATAATGTAGAGCACACTCCGGTGCACAAGGAAATGATACTTTGTCATTTCTGCGGCTTCCTCTTGAGTTGGGGGTTGGGGGGCCACCTTAACCTTAGGAAGCAGGGTATAAAATTAGTGTTTTCTTTTAAAATGTGAAAAGTAGGGTTGATGCCTGGGAAGTTAGGTTTTTTGGTAACGTTTCAGAGTGAGAGCTGCATTCCAGTCTGGTTGTATGACTTTCAGCTGTGCGACCTTGAGGCCGGCTTGATTTTTGTGAGCTTTTGGTTCTTCCTCTATACAGGGGTGATAAAACACACTATTTTAGATAATTTCAACTATAGAAGGCTTACTGTGCTTTGGGATTGTATTGTTAATCCATTTTAGAGGAAATTGCAACACCTGGTTGCGAAATGGCTTTGCCTGGTGCCTTGTCCAGCTTGGTTTGTAGCCTTGCTCTGAATCCATGGAGTTTTTATAATCCTGATGGTAGTTTTCTGTTTTCTTTGATGAGGGAGCCATGTTTAGTGTTTGGTTGGGTTTGGTGATCTCTCCTCCACTGTTTTTTAAAATGTCGAGATGGGTCTTTGCAAGCTTTAGATTAAGTGGTCCCAGGGAAACAAGTTGGAAATAAAGTAATGTTTGCATTTGGTTGGTTTCTCTGGGCCTTGCTGCCCTGGGAAAAAATGATGAAAAGAGTAAAAAAAAAGTTCCCTTTCTTATCACCCTTAACCTGTTGTACATTTGATTATTTAAAAAAAAAAACTAAAGATTTTTAAAGACCACTAAATCTAGACCAGAATAGCATTACCAGTCACCACAATCCATTTTTTTTACAACAAATTTTATGTCTGTGGCAGGCTTTGTTTCAGGGGGCTTCTGGCAGAGAGGAAGGAGGCAACAAAAGCTCCTGCCCTCATGGAGTTCACAGACGTGCTTGGGCTCCAGTTGAGGCAGAGTGGGACACATCCCTGCAGCCTTGATAGCAGAGAGACTTAGCACATAGAAAGCCTTGTTTGAGCCTTTTACTCTTTTTTCCTTTTTAGCAGACTCCCAGAATTTTAATCCAAGGCTGTCTGAAACTTTCTTTTTTTTTTTCTTCGAATCTTAATTAAGTAGAATCTTAATTTCAGGTCTAATTTGCCATCTATGAATTAAGTTAAAGGCTTTCTACTGAAGTGTTAAAGTTAAACTGATAAAAGGGTGCTTTCTTTCAACTGGTTCAATACTTCAGGACATAATTTCCTTTTGTTTTTTGGTAAGCAATTATGCTGGGGGTGGGGAGGGTGGAAGATATTGTGTGCTTCAGATAATGTGCTCCTTGCAGTTCTTTTAATGTAGGGATGAAAAAAAGATAAGCTTGAGTCATAATACTTTTATCAGGATATACAGGTTTTATTTTTAAAGCATTTTAGTGTCTCCATAATTTAATTGGCCTCTAGTAGACGAACTTTCTTCCTATATAATAGTAGGAGTATTTTCTATCCATTTGGCAGTGATTGAATCTAAGACCCCTGCTGGGTTTACTGCATTCTTCAAACTTATTGGATAACTAGATGCTGAGAGATAACATTCCTAAAATTCGGGGTGGGGGTGGGGTAGAGGGATGGAAGAACTAGTTGCTGTGTAATCCCATCTGAACTTTGGTTTTTTTCCTTTTGGGTTAACTTAAGCGCATACCCTGCAATGGTTCATAACAGAATCTTCTTACTCCTTGGCAAATACGGTTTGAGTATTTGCCAATGGTGGTCTGGATGTAGAAGTACTTTTTACTGCACAAGCAAACAGAGCTGCTGCTGTTTTAAGACTCAAGTGGGATGTTGCTGGTATTGCTTCGAGGCTACAGAAGAGGTGAGCTTGTGTATACAGCGAAAGCAAGCTGGTATTCAGGCTGTAAATCACTCTTGGGAACTGCTGGCTCCTTCTAGCGTAGGGGAGCTTAACCTTTTTTGTGCCGTAGATCCCTTCTCAACATGATGTGTCTAAATATATAAAATAAATTTCATTGAAATCTAGTTATCAAAAATGAAAACATTTAGGATTTTAGGAATATGTGCCTCTTTACTAGTACAGTGAATAACGAAATCTAACAGCCTATCAGGTAACCACCAAAATTTCCAAGTCATGCAACAACCATAGCAACATAAAAATTTGTTCGTGGTTTCCATTGATGACAGAAGTCACAGTTTCTGCTAAGACCACTGTGGTGTGCTTATGTTCCTGATGGAAAGAAATGTTGACTTTTACTTGAGCTTAGTGAAGATATGTATTTTTTTCTTACCTAATTTTACAGACCCCAGTTTAAAAATGTCTGCTTCAGAACGTGCGATTTCAATTATGGGATATTGCCTGGAAGGGGATGAAAATGTTTTGGGGGGAAGGGACAGAACATTTATTGATGTTACAATGGATTGTGGCCTTCCACAGGACCATAGTACATCCATGTATACAATACGTTTGTGGTATTAAAATATCATGGGAGAGGCGATGAGGAAAAAAATGAAAAGTGTCCATAGTGGGGTGAAATGAAAAAAGAAAAATTTTGGGAAAACTCTGCTGTAGAAGAAACAATTGTGAATTGGGCCACTCATTGTAGTGCTCTATTAAAATAGTGTCTAAGAATCCAGTACTTGCACTTCTGCATTCTAGCTAGCAATATGTCTTCTTGAGCCATTTAATTATTTCTGAGCCTCAGTTTCCCACATCTGCAAAATGGGAACAAAGATACTTGTTTCATTGCATGGCTAGGAAGATAAATGACTTGAGGTACAAGTGTCTGAAGTGTAAGTTTTTGTCCTTGTTGGGGAGGGTGGTGGTAGTGAGTAGCTTTGGCCCTTAAAATGTGGAATGGAGTGGTTAACATTTTTGCATAGGCTTTATTAAAGATTTCTATAAGTAGAGTAGCTGAGACAAAGGGCAAATTAAAGAGGTCCTGCCTGACTAAGGAGATGGCTTTGCTTTCTGGGGGGCTTTTGATGCTAATTTAAAAGAAGAAGCCATGGTACAAAAGTATGTACAGTTTATAGAGTTTCTCTCTTCCAGTCTTCAGACTCACTCTCCTGGAGGTGGAGTCCAGCAGCAGTTTCTTTTTTATCATTTCAAATTTTCCATGTGCATATTTATATCTTTTTGCACAAACACAAATGGTAGCACATTATATATACATCCTGTTTTCTGCCCTTGTTTTCTCCTCTTAAAATATTAATAAAATCCTGGACAGTTGTCCTATAGAGCCACACATATAATGTAGTCTGTTCTATTTTTGTAGGCTACAAAGTATTCATCTTTTCTGTACCCTAATTTATTTAACCAGAAACTTACTGACAGACCAGGGTGCATCTGTTTTTGTTGTGGTTGTCTGTTGATATAAGAAATGCTGCAAGAAATATCCTTGTATTACAGAAAGAAAATTCCTAACACAGGAATTGCTGAGTCAAAGGGAAATTGCACTAAAATTAAAATGTTGCCAGACCACTCCCTGAAAAAGCTGTATCCATTTATACACACCTACCAGTAGTGTGTATTTCCCCCACAAGAGAAACTGTTTTAAAGGTTTCACTTTTTAAAGTTCTCGACACATAGTTGCCAAGATTGCCTTTCCAGAAAGATTGTGCAGGGTAACACTCCCATAAACACTGCATTTCAAGTCTTGGGAAATTGAACAGATACATATTATACTATTTATGTGGGAATTGGGAGTTCCCTGCTCAATAGTTCCCAGGGGTCTAGGAACTGACAAGTATTTTTAACTTTTGAAATAGGGCTGAATGGGGCAGTACTGAGGCCTTAAGAAAGGTTTTGTACTGTACCTACTAAGGGAACTCTACCTGGAAGTTCTAGAAACAAGACAGTAATAAGTGTTCTACTCTCACCTCTTCCTAACCAGCCCAACCTCCCTGGCTTTCCTGTCGTGCTTAGGGTTTCTGTGGGAGGAAAGATAGTTGCAATCTTAACAGAAGAAACGTGATGGGCATTGTACAGAAGGGTTCAGAAAGAAGGTCTGGGCACCTATGCCTGGCTCTGCAGTTTACTGTGTGTGCTACCTTGGGGAAGGTGCTATCTTCTGTGCCTCAGTGTCCCCCTCTGTCAAGTAAGAATATAGTCCCTGTCTTCTAGAGCTGTTAGTAACATAAATTGTATAGAATTGCCCTGGCACATATATAGTAAGTGTTCCAAAGTTAGCTGTAGGAGGACTAAAAAAAAAAGAAAGTTATCTGTCACTAATTTCTAATTCTGTTACCTTGGGCAGGTCACTTCTCAGAGTCTCAGTTTTTCCATTCTTTAAATGGCATTGCTATTTAATGGGATTGAATGATTATAATTTGGGGCATCTGGGGGTGCACAGTCTGAATTACAGGGGATATTGGGCTCATCTTTTCACCACTGGGCCCCTGGCCCCTGCCTTGCATATGGTAGGAGGTGAGCAGTATTGTTGGATGAGTTAGGCATTACATGATGCAAGTCACTGTTCTCGGCAGTCCTGGTTAAACTGATAACTTTACTTAATCCAGGCATCTATTTTATGAGGTTGCCATGCTATTATGTGTGTTGAGTAGATCTTCTTACTATATCTGCCCTGTTACTGACTGACGATAGCTAGATTGGCCCTGGCCTACCCCCAGCTCACAAAAAATTTCATGTTATTACCCAGTCTGAAATTAGTAAAGATTAAGACAGTTTATTAAGGCCATGCTTTAAAATCAGTCTCTCGTCCAAACTGTTGGTGAATTGCTCAGTCCAAAACCCATGGTTCTAAGAAGTATGATCACCCAGAAGGTGAAAGATAAAATATGCTAGTTTGCTAACCTAAAAAGTAATAATGTATTTTACAGTGGTGGGAGCCCTTCCTGGTCTTTTCTCCATGCATTTGTACTTTTCGAGTGCAGGTTTTGTTTTAAACAAAATGGTCATGTTTTGTTTATATACTATTCTGCAACCTTTTTTTTTTTCTGCTTAACTTCTATGGCATACAGAAATTCTGCATAATTTCTGTAATATGGGTGGAACAAAATGTACTTCTTTGCTGCTGTAAACATTTATTTCTGCCAAAAATACCCTTCTTCATACCTAGGTTGCTGTATACTTGTGCGACCGTCTGTGTAGTTTAGATTCATAGGCTCTGAGATGCCCAGGTCTTTGTCCTGAAGCCCCAAGCTCCAGTGGGCTTCTTAGTGATGGGGGTGTACAAGGGCACAGCAGGGAGGTGAGAACAATGGGGTGGCTTCCAGAGACTTCCCCAGGCTTCTTATGCAAAGGACCTCAAGCATCTGGCAAAAGCACAAGCCCAAGGAGTCAGAACGCAAAGGCTAGCACTAACCCTAAAGTGAAGAGGCCCAGGTTGTAATAGAAATGCATGGATCAGTCATTTTTAGGAGTAGGGCTGTGTTTGATTTTAATGTCCTAACTGTTAAGACTTTTCAATGGGGTTTTTCATAACCTGGAAGATAAATGAAGTCTTTCTATGATCATATCCTTCTTAAACATTGCAATCTTTCCCCTCCCCTCAACGTTTTCCCATCCATAAATTTATTCCTAGGGATCTCTCTTGGCCTTCCTATCTGAATTCACGCAGTGTGGTGTTCTCCACATTTCAAGTAAATTTAGTATTGCCGTCATAATTGTTGGCGCCTTCAAACTTTTATGGTCCCTGGTAGGTAGATGATCATTACACTGGTTGAATGAGTGGTTTACTGCAATTTCGCTTTCAATGGGCCCAGGAGGGAGACCGACGACGGCCATTATTTGAGCAGGTTTCCAATGTCCTTTTTATTGACTGCGTGAAATCCATTTGTCTTTGCAAGCTAGCTCTGAGTGGGGTGCACAGGGTTTGGACAGGAATTATTTTAACAAATCGTATGCACTTTCTGGGGTTACTCCACAAACTGGGTGCCTTAAAACAGTAGAAATTGATCCTCTCACTGTTCTGTAGACCAAGCATTTAAAATGTAGGTGTCAGCAGGGTTGGTTCCTTCTAGAGCTGCAGTCCCCAACCCCCAGGCCGCAGAGCTGCCCCGTGCCCCGCTGTCCGTGGAAAAATTCTCTTCCGCGAAATAAGTCCCTGGTGCCAGAAAGGTTGGGGATTGCTGTTCTAGAGGATCTAAGAGAGAATCTCATCTGTCACCCTCAGTTGGCTTCCAGCCATCCCTGGCTTATAGCCCTTTAACTCTGTCTTCACGCGGCCTGATTAGCTCTGTCTCTGTCTCAAACCTCCGTTTCCTTCCTCTTAAAAGGATGCCAGGCATTGAGTTTAGGGGCCAACTTACATGAGCAAAGATCGTGTCCACATAAGGTCACATGCACAGGTGTGGGGTTAGGGTTAAGACTTGGCCATATCTTCTCAGGGAGGCAGAGGGGACACGTCCAGCAATAGCATAATAAGCACTTAGTTCGTTCGTTCAGACACTGATGATTTTATTTCCCTCACACTGTCTCCTGCTTGTTGGAATACAGATAACAAAGACCTCTGTTAGATTGTGAGCTGGTATTCTTCCCTCAAACTTTTTTGAGGGGCACAGTTCTTAGCCTTTTCTCTCTTGTCACAGGTGCTCCAATGAACCACCCAGGGAATGATGAGGAAGCCAGCGGGGAGGAAGCGACGGCAAAGCGGCTTCGTCGGGAGGAGACTCACGTCTGTGAAAAATGCTGTGCAGAATTCTTTAGCATCTCTGAGTTCTTGGAACATAAGAAAAATTGCACTAAAAGTCCACCTGTCCTCATCATGAATGACAGCGAGGGGCCAGTGCCTTCAGAAGACTTCTCCGGAGCTGTGCTGAGTCACCAGCCACCTAGTCCGAGCAGTAGGGACGGTCATAGGGAGCACGGTGGCAGCTCAGGGGACATGAAGGAGAAGCCGGGTGTGGAGTCAGTGGTGTACTTAAAGACAGAGACAGCTCTGC